>CANTUR010000033.1:600000-863106 GCA_947683625.1 Mallotus nudiflorus | reverse complement strand
CAAAAATAATGGTTATAGTTAGTAGGGTTGTATACTCTTTTTTTTTTTAAAGGAAGATAAATATCAAATTCCTAACCTATAAATGATTTGAAGGGAGTTAAATTACTAGTTTATTCAACTTTGTGTAAAGTTGTATACTGCTTTTTTTTTAATTATCAATATTCGAAATTTATTAAATTTTAATTAATCTGGTTTAATTTAAATATGACTATAAAGATAATTAAAAAATTTTAATAATTAATTTAATATAACTACATATACCACAATTTAAACTAAAATGTGAGTAAAGTTATATACTATTTAATATAATGAAATATGAATTGTACATTTTAGGTCTAAAAGGGTAAAAACAAACCTATATTGCACAAACACTTCAATTAGTAAATGTCTTCCTTTATCTGTATTTCTATTTTTTCATGTCAGTGCTAGACATTTCAGTTCATAAATAGATACTTCAATTAGAAAATATTTTTCTGTATTTATATTCTCGTTTCCCATATTCAAATCTTCATATCCGTACAATCTAGAAACAAACAAAAGTGTATACGAGGACAATAGCTAATGAGTCATAATTATTAAATTATTCATTTACTAGTATTAATAAATATTTTATTTGTTCCATTTTAATTGTCATTTAAAAAAATAAAATTTATTTTATTTCAAGTGACTTTTTTAAATTACCAATAAAAAAATAAAATTTTCTTTCTAATTTTACCTATATTATAGTTTTAGAGTAAGTTTTTTATTAGAGTAATTATAATTTACACTAATTTTTAATTTTTTCAAAAGATAATTATATAGTCATTTATATTTATAATTATAACTATTAAATAAAATTTTTAATTTTTATGACATTATTTTCAATCATAATTCATATGGAAAAAGAGAGTAATTAATATAATAGTAATTAATGAAAGGGCAAAGAGTGAGGTACCGACCAAAATAAATTACGGACTTTGTCTAAGATCAAAATTCTCAATTAAACCAAATAATAATAATAATAATAATAATAATAATAATAAAGACCCACTAACTATTTAATGAAAATGACTTTGCCGTGTCGTGTTAGAGAATATTTTCAAAACATAAACAGCTAATTTATATACGACAAATCATAATAAGACATAACAAAACCATCACAAAGCAACACCCAAATATAAAAATTAAAATTAAATTAACAGCAGCAACAAAGCTACATATAATATTAAAATAAATAAATATAATTGACATAGATGCAACATTACCTAAGTTAAATAAAGGCTACGCATATATTCTAAGCAACTACTAGGAAAAGTCACTTAAAGACAGGGTTCCATGGTCATTGTCTAAGCCTAGCTGTTTCCACCACTTTTATTACACTTTCTTCATCACCACCGCATACCAATTTTATGCTTATTTTAAGCCAATGTGAATAGTTTAGTTTCACATTAACTTGTACGTTAATTAGACTAATTATTTGGATTAAGGGTTTTCTTTTCCCCCCCTTTTTTGGGGTGTTGAGTGAAAATTTGAGTTGGTGTGTGTGTGTTGTGTTTAGAAGTGTGAAGTGGTCCCTTAAAACATATAATGGATCCAAAAATCCCAACCACTAGAGGATGAGTTTCGTTTCCTCCCATCAAAACAAAACAAAGCCAATTCGTGCATTTGCCAATTTTCCTCAAATCCAAACAAACCCAACTACAATGGGCAATCAGCAGAAGGAGCTGACAAGATTTAATCAATTTCAAGCAAAAACGATGGCGATATCCATGATTTTGACATTTTGTCCAATCGTTCATTTCCCCAACCCCCTTTCCCCCTAACCTTTATTTTTTCTTGTTTTTTTTTAAAAAACATTTTGATGATTATTTCTTCTTATTCCATGCACCGTCATTCATATAATAAGAGTAATAAGTTTTTTAAATTTTGATAAAAATTAATTTATAAATCTATTATTGCAATTCAAATTCTGGATTAATTTTACATCTTACAACGAGATTTTTTTTTCTTTAAGATGTTGATTGTTTGGGTTGATATTGTTCCCCTTTGGCACTCGGCATATGCTTCTTTTTTTTAGACAACAATTGGTAATTACACCGGGAATACACTCTACGAGGCCATGAAATCTTGGAATGGAGCTACAAAGGGAAGGGAAGTCGATATAATCAAGGAAAGAATCTGCTATCACTTTTTCTGCATATCAAATCAATCCATCAGCCTAGTCTTTTCCCAATTTGATGATGAACACTGAATAGCAAGCAAGATTCACCCAAAGTTTGCTTCTTACCAGCATAGCATATCACAAAATGGATTTGGCCTTCAACTGCTCATGTACACTTGCTGCAAAAGAGACTGCAACAATGCTCGTCTGGTCTGGTCTGAGCAGTTCTTAATCCCAAGATGTTCTAAAATCCGCATCTAAGCACCCACACAGAAGAACAAGAACAAAGCAGAGACACAAGTAGATTTAAATCAGCAAAGAAAAATTAAGTAGCAAACAAAATCTTTTATATATTTCTAGAACACAAGTATAACATACAAAGATGGATATATTCCAGTCCCCATTTTCTGAAACTAGTGCTTGTAAAAATTACCAACCCGCTAAAAAGAAACCAATTGATCACCAAAAACCACCAAACATTACCCCAGCACTTCATCCTCCCCATTATTTATGGCCAGAAGTAACCAGGGTAAAGCTTTTAACCTAATATCTGGTGGCTTAGCTGAACGCATTAACAAGTTCCGATCCTTAGCAGCTGCTGAAACTGGCCGCCCGTTCTCGGCTTGAGTACTTTTATGCGGCCGCCCGTTCTCGGCTTGAGTACTTTTTATGCACCCAGAAGACATAACATCTGGTCCCTACAGATACAGAACTCATATCACCACCCCCAAGTGGTGACATGGTAAGAAGTAAATGCTACACAAAATCTTATATCTACTACACACCATCACTGCAACAGGGAGGGATAAAAAAAAAAAACCAAGTGAAGTGTCAAGCTTCTGTTATGTATTTGGTTCTGTAGTTAAAGTTAAGTGGTCTATTAACAGTTAGGATTGACAAAGTTTTTAATCTCCTCCATGAGGCTATAGAAGTGATCATTATTTGGCAAAAAGTAGAACCCTATTGTAGCCTGTTTAAGATACAGTAGTTTAACTTCATGGTCGGCTCTCTGGAGTCCTTCAACATAAGCTAATTGCCAGTCTTGAACAAGATCTAACCCAGCCACAACAACTAGACTTTTGGGAAACTCAAGTCCTTCAAGATTATTTGCCCTTGGACCGAATATATTGCATGCCGGATGATCTCTATCTTCCCCTTCAGGTAGAAATGCTCTCCAGTACCAATCGCGGTCCTGTATTGTTACAAAATATTTGCCATCAAATATCTTCTCCGATTCTGTCCTTTCTTGCCCACCAAACATTGGATGAAGAAGTATATTACCCGATACCTCAATTTCCGCTTCTGCTGCCCTTACTGCCACATGATGAGCTATATTGCCACCTGAACTATCTCCTGCTAAATATACATGAACCTTAGCATCTTTTCCACTTCGAAGCCAAGTTCTTGATTTTACCCACTTAAGAGCTGCCCAACCATCATCATATGCACAGGGGTATCGATACTCGGGCGACCTACGATAGTTAACAGATACGACAACAGCATTACAGACGCTCACGAGACGGCGACAAAAGGTATCATAGATGGCACTATTAGCAGAGGAATGAGTGAAGCTTCCACCATGGAAAAAGAGTATAACTGGGACAACCTCGGTAGTACTCAAAGGCTTTTCAAGATCTACAGTGCCCCATTGAGCTTCATTCTCAGGCGCAGGTTGATAAACCCGGTTAAGAAGGCCCGTGGTCCTATCAACATGATCAAAAGAGAAAACCCCATCAACTGGTATGGTGTTGGCATTCACTTTACGGTCAAGAAACTCCGCCAAATCACGATTAAATGTCCCGTCCGGGCGGCGGAGGAGATTATATGCGAGCTTGAAAATTCGAGATTAGAACCCACGTGTTCAATGGAACTACCTTCTGCAAGAAAGAAACAGAGGATTTAGTAGTTAGATGTTCTGCTGTATCCGATTAAGAGTTGAGGATCGTATACATGTCGAGGAACAAGGAACATAAACGGGGGGGGGGGGGGGGGGGGGGAGGTGAAATAAACCCCACAAACAGTTGAATGTTAGAATGCAAAATCACATCCGAAAGCAAAACAGAGTTGGCCTAAAACACAACTCGAACAAGAGATATAAATGGCGGAGAGACTCGAACAATCCCCTGAAGTTAAAAGAAAAAGAAATTAAAAAGCAGGCCAAAAATTCATCAAGTTACTAAATTCTTATATTTTAAATGTCAAAAACAAAAAAACGACGAAAAACTTTTAAGGGAAAAAGGAGAGAGGGGAAGAGGAAGAAAATACCTTTGATTCATTGAGGTTGACTTCATTACTACCCGCCATGGGAGATGGCTCTGACGCTCTCTAAAACCAAAACCAAAAATCAGAGAGACCTAAAGAGGCCACCGAAAGAAAAACTAAAAGAAAACGACAACAACCCACAAGCAGAGAAAGTTGATCTTCTTCTTCTTCTTCTTCTTCTATGGCTTGTTAATCTTCTTCCTCGAAAACAAAAGATTAATGATAGATCATAGACAAAGCTTCTTGAAACACATTTGTTCCTATTTCATTCATTATCCTGTCATTTTTAATAACCCAGTACACCAAATTAATAAGCCTGCATACAACAATTACACAAACACCTGTATTACCTTCCCTCTTTCTATGTATACTATATCTGTTTTTTTTTTTTTTTGGTTGTGGGTGATGATTAATTCCTGGCTTGTTTAGAAGAGAGACACTTAGCCTCTGAAATAATAATACGACGGAGAAGAAGGGAACACAACAGTGTGCGCTGTGTGTTGTGTGGTGTGTTCGGGTATATAAGAGAAAGAGAAAAGACAGTAGCAGTAAGCAGTAGTAGCAGTAATAAGAGATAAGAGTACTACGGATGAGATACAACAGTTGAGAGAAGGATTAAGAAGACGAAGAAGAGAGTGAGCGAGTGAATGAGAGTCTAAAAAGGTTAAAAGGCGACGGAGGTAAAAAGCCTGACGGAGGGTCGGAGGCTGGGGAAGGAGAGACGAGAGTGACGACAAAGCAGGCGGCCATTAAAACTGTGCACCCTGGGTCCCATCTTTTCTTTTATATATAATCCAATATTACCAACAAATTTCTATGTTGGATAATGCATAAAATATTTTAAAAAAATCTATTTTCCACTTTATTGGAATTATTATAAGCAGGGAAATTCTAAAAGTTTTGTTTTTTATTTACTTTGTATATAATTTATTATTATTAATGTAAAATGGACATGTATTAAATTATTTAAGAATTATTATTAATAAAATAAATTTTATTTTATAAAAAATAAAGTAATAAATATTATATTTTTATTTATTTCATATAAAATATTGATCTCCTGGAACTATTAAATTGAAAGTAATTTTTTAAATAAATCAAAATCTCTCTTTAAAAATATGTAAATTAAATAATTTTATTTAAATGATAATTTAAAATGAAAATATAAAATATAATTTATTTTGTTATTACCATGCATAGTTTTGTAATATAAAAAAATGTTAGTGTTTGAAATATAAATTTTCTACTGTTTATCATGCTTTTTTTGGTTGGGGATAAAATTGAATTAACTATATTTTTTAAATATAAAATCAAATCAAATGAAATTTTGATTCAATTTAATTCATAAAAATAATAAAAAAAAAAAAGTAATCAAATTGAATTGATATAAATTTATTAGCTGAAGAGGTCTAGCCTGGAGGCTTATACGATAATTTTAGAATTTAAAAGTTTTAAATTTTAAAAAAAATTTCACCTTTCTCATTAATAATTAATAAATTAACAGTCATAAATTTATATAAATACTAACAATTTTACCTATTTAGTTATTTCCGTTGACTAAATTTTTTTATGTCTAACATTAAATTAAATCAAACTAAATTTTAATTTAATTTTGATTTAAAAAATTAAAAATATAAAATAAGTAAATCAAACCCAACTGAATTCAATTGATTTGCAATTCTTCCTCATCCCTACTCTTTTTAACTTATGGTAATCTATGACATCATCTCTTTTATTATATTTTATTTTGATCATTATCATTATTTATAATTGTTTTTATTATTTTTGACTATTTTCTGTGATATAAAATTGCTCAACTTTTATGATATGTGAAGGAAATATCTAAAAAGAAAATGAAGTGGGTGAGGAACTGAAGATTGGGGATAAGAAAATCTGCTATTGACATATTTTGCTTGCTTTTTGCCTCTCCCTCCCAAGCATCTCTACTTTTACACTATTTTGAAATAACACGGAAGAACCTAAAATAATTAATATTTGAAAAATACTTTTTAAATGTTACATTAACAAATGAGATTTTGAAAGCTTGATAAAAATTATAAAATAATAATATATAATTATTTTTTCTTTTTATATAATCATTATTTTGTATACTTCTAGCTCCCTCAATATCTAATAATTATAAAAATTTTGATTAATTTATAGTTTTAAATAGTAAAAAAATTTAATACTGTAAACAAAATTCAAATTCAAAAACAATACTAAAAAAATTAAATTTTTATCATTTAAATCAATAATTATTGATATATAATTATTTCTTTTGTTTAAGACAATGTTATGTTATATCGACAATGGAATAATCACATTAAACGTAAAACTATTGCATACTAGAATTACTAAAGTTGAGAATCAAATAAATTTAGGTGAAAAAAAATCATTAATTTTCAACCAACGAAAAAAAAAATCACACAAAATGTTACAAAGAATGGCGCTCCGTTTGGACCGAAGGCTTAAAAGCCATTTTGGTGTGCGCGTGTGAAAATAGCCGGATTCTATGGTCTGGCAATAGCTGTAAAAATAAAATAAATTATTTTAAATAAAAATAATTTTAATAATAATAATTATTATTATTATTCCGCTAAAAACAAATCCAAAAAAGGAAGCAAACGAAGACTTTCCTGCGTGCGGCCGACGCCAAGGCACGTGGCGACAAAGGGTTCCGTCTCGACTCTTTTACCAAACCCCACCTTTTCTTTCATTTTCCCTAAACTGCCCCTATTTCTTCCCCCTATCCACTAATCTACCCTCGTTAGAGGAGGACACGTGTTTTGTCAGCTAGCGTAAAGCGCGTGACGCATGTCTTTTGTCAGGGCTCGAAGAAAAGCAATTTTTTAAAAGAAAAAAATAATTAATTTTTTTCGTTCGCTGGCCCACTTCTTCTAGGGTCATCCAATGTGGGCTTTGGATTTTGTCGTATTCTGTGGAGTCCTGTGTACCTTGTCAATCCTTGGATTTACGACACGTGGCTTTCTCAGAGTGATCATTTTTTTTTTAACATGGGTCCCATATCTTAAGACATTTTTTCCTCAATGTCTTATTCTTAAAACATGTTGATACGATGATCCAAAAAAAAAAGGATGGGACCCTTAAATGATGGGAATTACTCCGCTCTCTGTTCCCCACGTGTCTCTTTCGGGCTTTTCATTGAGGTGTATGAATTGGTTGGGAAAAAAAAATTGGAATTGAATAGTTTAAAAATTGAAAATAATGGATGCATTTTGGCATCGAATAATGGGTTGATTTTAGTTTAAATTCTTTAGTTAAAAGTGAATTTTTTTTCCTTTGTTTCAAAAGAGGGGAGCCTAAAATCGAAATTTGATCTCTTAATATTTTGGAAAAAACTAGCTCGATTTTTAGCTTAGTTATTTACGATTTTTCAAACATTATATTCACATATTATTTCATCATTTTTATAAAGGTTATTATATAATTTTACCATAAATATTAATCATCTTTGCTGATTTATTACATTCTTAAAATTGTAGTAAATTGTTATATAAACTTTTTAATTTGTCACAAATTTATCTATTATTAAAGTAGTATGTTTTCACATTCACATAGTATGCATATATAAATATATTTGCTGACATAAAAATTAGATTAAAAAATTATTATTTTTTTATATTTAATTTTTATCTTTTTTATAAATATATCCTTTAATTTTTAATAAATAAATTCACATGTATATATGTCATGTCAGTATGGATATATATTATTTTGACTGTGAATAAATTTATAATAAATTAATAAAAAATTTTACATGCTAATTCATCACAATTTTAAAAGTAAAATAGATTGACGAAAATAATTAAATTTCATGATATAATTATGTAAAAACCCTTTTTATAAACTATTATAATAACTTAGTTTAGCTGCTTTTTTTCAAATTTTTAATTTTTTTACATTTAATTCAGCTACTTTTTTCAAAATTTTAATTTTTTTTTTTTACATTTAATTGGTCTAGTTTATTTAATTCATTCTAAACTATTTTGATATTTATTAAAAAAGTAATAATTGCCACCATAATTATCTTACATTAAAATCAAATCTGATAAATAAACAGCAAAAAAAATAATAAAATTAAAAGCCCAGTAAAAAAATTAAAACTTTCATTTTACATAAGTAAAAATTAAGAAGAGTTTGATGAATAATAGTATAATACAATACTAATATTAATTTTAAATGAATTTAAATTGCAAATCAACACACAAAGTAAGTCTTTAAATTAAAAATTGACTCCTGCTATAGACTTTTTCAATTATGATTTCAATTCAATTGAAATCATTTATTTTATACAACTTACAAATTTTATCATACAATTCTAATTTTTCTTGTTTTTTTAATTATATCATCAAGTGGTGGTAGTAACTTTTCCGCCGCTGGTTTTGATCCAGGAAAAAATGTGTTATGATGATGAAAATAATAAGAGTGGAAAGTAGAGGCAATAAAATAATATTATTTTATTTGTAGATATGTTTGGATAAGAGTTAAAATGAGTTAAATATTATTTTTGTAATATATTAATTTTTTTATCTTTATCTGGTAAATTTTAAAAGTTTAAAGTTAATATTTAATTTTTTAATGATTAAATTCATTTATATGTATTTTTATTAATCGAGTTAAAATTAGGTTAAACGCTTATAATAATAAAAATATAATTTTAAAAAAATACTATTTATTTTTTTTATTTACCTACTTTCATCATATTACTTTCAATTTTTTTTATATAAAAAAAACTACTAATTAAATCTATAAAAAAATACGAATCAATTTAAATTTTTATGTTACTTTTAAAATGCATATGAATATATTATTTAAATAATTATATAAATATTTAAAATTTAAATATTTATTTATTTATTTTTATTATTTTTAAATATTTAATAATAAATTTAATCAATTATATAATTTTTTCCTTAAAAAATACCGCATAACAATTTATCAGTTATATTTATTTATCAAACAAGATTAACAGTTTAATTATTACACCTATAACTATTACTATTTTAACAATTATACTTATAAATATTACATTTTATTTCTTTAACTCCGATCCAAACACACCCAAATTAAAAATATATATATATAGTCTAAACGAAAGTAGCCAAACATTAACTCTTATCTAAATGTATTTTAAAATGTAAGATTTGATTTATTTTATTACAATTTGAAATAAAAGGATTGACCCTTATAAAATGTATCATATCCGTATGATATGATATGAAATCTTTATTAACTTAAAAAATAAAAACACAAATCAAAATCGTAAATTGTTTTTTTTTTTTTTGACACAGGCCCTTCCTCTCTTTTCCTCTGTAAAAAAAATAATAAATAAAATAAATCTTTTACCGTTGGCACTATCCATGCTTCCAAATTGAGTTAATTACTTTTTTTTATTGCAGGCATGCTAATTTGTACATAAAGTGAATCGGGACCATTGGATTGGATCTTGCTTCTTTAACGGGGCAAAATAAAGTCATACTGATTTAGTAATCCTAATATTCCTTTTAAAGAACTTTTTGTGATTTTTTTTAATTAAAATGATCTTTTTATAAATCAAGTGAGAAAAAATTTAAGTTCTTTTATATAAAATTTTTGAGCCTCATAAAATAATAATAATAATAACAATTTAAAATTTTTAATTTTTTTATGGGTCATTCAATTTGAAATTCAAACTTATTAAAATTTTTATAACTATGATAACAGTAACATTAAATTAAAAAAAAAAAGGTCTCCTCCGTGTGTTGTCACTGCTCATGTGTCTTGCCTATAATACTATATGATAATTAATTTTCTGTATAGTTTTTTTTTATTTTTTAATATGTGATGCACACATGTCTACAAGTGCTGTTCCTTTCATTTTTCTTTTCTTTAATTATATGGTTTTATGAAGTCTACTTGGATTGCTATATATTGCATTTTTCGCACCATTGATAAATAATATTTTTCTTTTATTTTTTAAATTTCTATTCGGGTTAATTGTTATTTTTATGTTAGAGTATTTTAACGCTAATTATGCTATTGATAAGCATGTTGTACTTCATTTTATTAATTGGAGTACGGAAGTTCAATGCAAGTGATGTAGAGATGATTTGTAAAAGAAATTATAAGAGGTGTAATGAGTTTCGTTTGCCTACTCGATTTAGAATGAATGGTAAAATATTTTATCACATAACTAAAATATTTGGTTAATAGTAAAATTTAATATCTCAATCTCCCTTACTTTTTCATTTTTAACCACGAGTTTTAACCATTTAGACTAGTTGTTAAATATATATATATATATATTGTTTTATCATATAAAAGAGAATTAAGTTCATTTTTATTAGGGTTAGTTAGTATGTTATTCATGAAATTTGATTTATTATATTACCAAAATTCATGTGTTTTCAATAATTAATTTAAACATTTTTGAAATTTTGCTCCCTTAAATTATTACATTTCAACCGTTTAATTTACCATTAAATAAATTAATTTGAAAATCTAAAAGTTATATTTGGACTCATAAACTTACAATATAAATTTAAATTCATTCATTTTTTATTAAATTAATGTAGTTTTTTAATCCATTATGTTTTTATTGTAATAATAATTATAATATCTAAATAATTTTTATTTTTAAAATAAAAACAAATTTAAAACATATTAATTTAGAATTGTGGCTACTCTAATACAGCTATTCATTCAATACTATATTAATTAAGATCTATCATATTGACATGAATTTAATTATTAAATGGCATTAAAACTATTTTATAGTGTGCATACATACATGTTGTTTATGAGTCCTTTAAGAATTACAATTATCAAATCTCATTAAAAAATTTATTTCAATATGGCAAGTCTCATATAGGATGCATTCTCAATCATAAAATTTGAATTCACATATGGTAAACCCTAATTGATGGATGCAAATTATATAAATTGATTCGGCATGATGTCAATTATGAAAATGAGTGCATGTGAGTATGATATAAACAGGGTAATATTGATTACATAAGTTGTATTAGCACGATAATAAGTTTAAATCAATATGATAAATCTTAATTAATATAATATTGATTGCATATTTATATTGAAGCAATATTAATTTTAAATCAATATGTTTAAAATTTATTCTAATATTAAAAATAAAAAATTTATTATTGTAATAGAAACACAATAAGTAAACAAATCTATATTAATTTAATAAAAGTTGGATGAATTTAAAATCATATCATAAGCTCAAGTATCAAATAGATTTTTAAGTTTTTCAAATTGGTCCATTTAATGGAAAATTAAATTGAACGGAAGTAATCGTTTAACGAAATAAAATCTTAAAAATGTTATAGTAATTACTGAAAATATAAGAATTTAACAGTATAATATGTTAAAACTTCAAGGATGTTAATTATACTAATTAACCTTTTTATTATTATAATCAATAAGAGAGGAGACATATTTTCCTTGCAATCAAAAGTCAAAGCATATGCTAACCGGCAAAATTTCTCCATAGTTAGTTTGAATATTATTATAATCTCAAATCTAATTTTCTAATTGCTTCTAAATATCATCATCATAAATAAGATTTTTAACTTAAAAAAAAAAGCACTAAAACAATATCAATTTGCATGCATGATAAAGGACTTTCAATGAATGTAAAATTATTACTATTTAAGATTATTATTTATTAACAGTATATAGTTAAAAAAATTTCACCCTTCATTCATTTCATATCCAAAAGAAAAACTACTGAATTGCTTAAGAAAATTAGTGTAACTAATAAAAAAATTAATTTGAAAAAATATAAATTAATCCGATATCATTTTAATTGCATAATTAAGGAAAAGTTCAATTACATATTTGATGATAATATTCATAGCAATGCTGAAAAAGAACCGAGGAAGAATAACACAGTAGGACGTTGGTGGAACGTAAGCATGGAAGGATATATTGTCGTTTACTGTTAATGCAGCATGTGCCACGCACACTCAAAAACAAATTCAGATTACCTGACTAAGGCGTATCTTTTAAATTCCGTTGCCATCACTTAAAAGAAAGACTGCTGTAGTTCATTTCATTAATATTTAAATTTTTATTAAAAATAAAATATTTAAACTTTTTTTAATTCAAATAATCAGTTTAAATTCTATTAGTATTTTCAATTTAAATTTTATACATAAAAAAATAAATATTGAAAATTTGGCAGAATCTTACACTTATACAAAATTTACTCATAAATTTTAAATTAGTCAAAAAATTTTCAATTTTTAAACATAGAAACATCAAATAAAAAAAATTTAATATTTTATTTTTTTAAATAATTAGTTTAAATGAGTAAGTTTCACGATTGAGAATGGAAAAATAAAACAATAATTAAGAAATTAATTAAAAATCTGAACCCGTGATAAAATAGTTATAGACTGGTTAAAACAATATTTTCTCATCTTATTTATTGGTACCAAACAACATTGAATTGGCGTGTTGCTTTTTGCTTTCTTTCTTTTCCTTTCCTTTTCAATTGCGATGCTAATGCTTCTTCTTCTACCCTTCTCTCCCTTGCCCTTTTCTTTTTTTTTTTTTTTTTTTTCTTTTCCAATTAATTTTCAAAAAAAATTTCCAATTTAGCTTTTTGGCCCACTTCAACTTGTCCTCTTGTGAGTTAGGTCAACAACTTGAAAAAAAAAAAAAAAAACTTTTGTCTTTTTCTACTCTACAAGTCACTTCCATCTACATGCAACTCAACCGATGTATTTTGAATCCTTCATTATCAATATATATTTAGCAATAAATACAAAACAAATACTACGTAACTTTTTATATTTTTATAATTTTTAGTGCATATTTGATAGGGACAAGATAACTTTACAGTTAAATGAAATCGATTGGATTATGCTAAAAGGCTAAAGTTCGTAACATTATTTTAAAATGTCATATTTTTCAATACCGATTGAGTCATGGCATTCACAACATATCAAGTTATTTACATTGAAAATATTTTAAATTATTATAAATTATCATTAAGATATTTAAATTTTATTTTATCACTTAAAATCTTTTAAGTGTTCATTTGAATTCTATAAAAGTTCCTTCTCACATAAAATGCACTCGAATTAAATATGTAAAACAGTCTGCATAACCTACTAATTACAAAATAAAATGCATCTACCTTATTTGCATTTTACAATGTCAAAATATATGTTTCATCTACATATGCATTTTGTTGGATAAAACACTTTTATGGGATTCAGACAAATACTTTAAAAGTTTTATGTGATAAAATGAAATTTTGATATTTTAACGAGAATTTATAATAATTTTAAGTGTCGTGGTTGTAATTAACCCTAGCATATAAAAACAAAAATTATTTAGAAATTTGTTTAGGCAACAGGATTTACCTATTGCTGCCCAATTTCAGGTCCAAAATCGAATGTGTAAGCTTTTTTTGAATTTCAGAGTTTTGTGTATGATTTTTAATTTTTTTTATATTTTAGATTTTTTCTTTTTACCCTTTTCTTTTAGGGTTTTTAAATACAATTTATTCATCTTATTCATTTTGAAATACAACTTTTGACAATTTCTAATACCCAACTCATTTTCCTAATTTATGGTATTCATATGAATCAACAAAATTGATGTTTATTTTCTACTATTTTCAAATCAATAGATTATAAAATATTGAATTTCTGATCAACTTATTGAATCAACAGATTTTCAATAATTATCCTTATTTTCTATAAGTTTCTGCTCGGTCAGTATTGTTAATTAAAAAAATATTTTCACCATTATTTTGGATATATTATATAAATATCATCTGAATTGCTAATGTGGCAGTAATGTTAATATCAGAATTACTAATATGGTATTTGATATATTATTGTTTCATGTATTATAACACTAATGTGAAAATGATGTGGCAATAATTTGTCATTTGTTGTGAAATAAAGATTGAATTGTTTAGTTTGTTATAGAACTAAACTTGAATTTAGTAGCATTTAATTAAAAGAAAAATATTTTATAATAGAATGATTTTAAGAGAATTTAGAGAGAGTTTGGAGAGAATTTGGAGAACTATAATATTGAAAGAATTTAGAGGGTAATATATGTTTTTCTTCACCTTCTCATTAATGAATTTCAATCTCTTTATATAGAGATTTTATTTTCACTATTTGAGAACTATTTTCTCACAAGCAATATATTGTTCATTCACATTCATAATACTCCCCCTTAAATAACAATATTTTGTAACTGTCTCGTTAAAACCTTGCTAAATAAAACTCAGTGGAAAAAACTTTAGCTTAAGGAAAAAGAGTAAAATGCATGATTTTCTCCCCCTCAAGTTGATATGTATAATCTTCTTTCACATAGTATGTAGATGTCGCATTCTAATATCGTGAACATGCTTTCTAAATATTGTAGTTGGAAGCGCCTTTGTGAAAAGATCAATTGAATTCTTGCTAGACTGAATACATTTGATATCTATACGATTGTCTTTTATTAGTTCTTAAGTGTATGAAAAGAATCTTGGAGGTATATGTTTGGTTCTATCACTTTTGATATATTTTTCCCTTAACTGTGCAATGCATGTTGCATTATCTTCATACAAAATTGTTGGACTTTTGTTGACTAAAAAATCACAAGATTCTTTAATATGATGTGTCATTGATCTAATCCATACACACTCTCTACTTGCTTCATGTAGTGCAATAATCTCATAATGATTTGAAGAAGTAGTGACAAGCGTTTGTTTCTGGGAACGCCAAGTAATTACAGTTCTATTATTTGTGAACACATAGCTTGTTTGAGATTTCGCTTTATGAGAATCAGATAAATGCCCTGCATCTGCATAACTAATCAATTCTTGTTTTGAATTATTAGAATAAAATAAACCCAAATTAATATTTCCTCGAAGGTATCGAAGTATATATTTGATCCCTTTCTAATGCCTTTTTGTTGGAGTTGAACTGAACCTTGCTAATAAATTGACTGCAAAAGAAATGTCAGGTCTAGTACAATTAGCAAGATACATTAGAGCTCTAATAGCACTGAGATATGGAAATTCAGAACCAAGAATTTTTTCATTTTCTTCACAGGATTGAAATGGATCAGTCTCAATTTCTTCAATATTTAAGTCTCAATACTTAAAGGATTTGCTTTATCCATATTAAAGCGTTTCAAGATCTTTTTTGTGTAATTTGATTGATGCACGAATATCCCATTGTGCATTTGCTCAATTTGTAAACCAAGACAATACTTGATTTTTCTAAGATTTTTCATTTCAAATTCTTCCTTTAAGTATATTGTTGCTTCATGGATCTCATATTCTGTTCCAATGATATTTAAATCATCAACATATACAGCTATAATCACAAATCCAGATATTATTTTCTTAATAAAAACGCATGGGCAGATAATATTACTCACATATCCTTTATTAATCAAATAATCGCTTAAACGATTATACCACATGCGCCCAGACTGTTTTAACCCATATAAAGATCTCTGGAGCTTAATCGAATACATTTCTTTGGTTTTTGTACTTAATGCTTCAGACATTTTAAATCCTTCAGGGATTTTCATATAAATGTCACTATTAAGTGATCCGTACAAATAAGCAGTTACAACATCCATAAGATGCATTTCTAATTTCTTAGAAACTACTAGGCTAATCAAATACTTGAACGTAATTTCATCCATAACAGGAGAATACGTTTCATCATAATCAATTCCCGACCTTTGTGAAAAACCTTGAGCTACAAGTCTAGCTTTGTACATTATTATTTCATTTTTCTCATTTCTCTTTCGTACAAAGACCCACTTATATCCTACAGGTTTCACTGTTTAGGCATAGGAATAATTGGCCCAAAAACATTTTGCTTGTTTAGTGAGTCTAATTTAGCCTGCATAGCATCTTTCCATTTTATTCAATCATGCCTATTTTGACATTCCATGACTGATTTTGGTTCAGGATCATCTTTGTCATTTATGATTTCACATGCAGCAGTATATGAAAATGTTTCATGACTTTCTTTATTTTCTATTTCTTCAGGGATATTTTTCTTGCTATCAATATGATTATCTACTCCCTTTCTCTTTCGAGGATTTTTATCCTTATAACCAATTGGTCTTTCACACTTTTGGCGTGTTTTAGATTCATGAGAGTCTTTACTCTCAGGTTTTATTTTTAGAATTTCAATACGAGCAGGAGCATTGGCTGCTGGTATATATGATTTAGTCACTCTTTTTGTATTAGTAAATGCATCTGGCAATTGATTTGCAATTGCTTGTAAGTGCATAATTTTTTGCACTTCTAATTCACATTGTTTTGTGTGAGGATCCAGATGCAATAATGATGGTTCATTCCATGAAATATCTCTTTTCTCTTCTTTCTCCCTTTTTCCTAATGTTGGGAAAACAACCTCATTAAATTGGCAATCAGCAAAACGTGCTGTAAAAAGAACACAAGTTAAAGGTTCAAGATATCTAATAATCGAGGGTGTTTTAAACCCAACATAAATTCTCAATCTTCATTGAGGACCCATTTTTGTGCGCTGAGGTGGCTCAATGGGTATATATATTGCATAACAAAAAATTCTGAGATGGGAAATATTTGGCTCTTGACCAAATGCCAATTGTAGTAGGGAGTATTTATGATATGCACTAGGTCTGATGCGAATTAATGAAGCAACATGTAGGATTGCATGACCCCAAATTGAAATGGGAAGCTTTGTTCTCATTATTAATGATCTAATAATAAGCTGAAGGCGTTTAATCAATGATTCAACTAAACCATTTTGAGTTTGTACATGAGCAACAGGATGCTCAACAATGATCTCAATAGACATACGATAATCATTGAATGATTGAGATGTAAATTCACCAGCATTATCAAGTCTTACCCTTTTGATTGTATAATCAGGGAATTATGCTCCTAATTTAATAATTTCAGCTAGCAATCTCACAAATGCAACATTACGAGTTGATAATAGATAAACATGTGACCATCTACTAGATGCATCAATTAATACCATAAAATATCTGAATGGTCCACATGGTGGGTGAATTGGCCCACATATATCACCTTGAATTCTTTTAAGAAACATAAGTGATTCATTTTGAATTTTAGATAGTGAAGGCCTTAAGATTAATTTTATGAGAGAACAAGTTGTACATGACATTTCATTTGATTGAGGAATTATTTGCCCTTTCAATGGATGCCCATGTGAATTCTCAATTATCCTTCGCATCATTACTGATCCAGGATGACCTAATCTATCATGCCATAAATTTATTATTGAAGGATCATAAGATTTTTCTTTTACTACCATATGTGATTCAATTACATGTATATACATGTAATGCAATCCAGTAGGGAGTTTTGGCAGTCTTTTCAATACTTATATTTTTCCTGATTCATAAGAAACTATATTTAAATATTTGTTACCATTTATAGTAATGGATTGGGTATCACACCCATTTCGATATATGTCATCAAAACTCAACAAATTTCTTATTGATTTTGACGAAAAAAAAGCTTCATCAATTATAAAATTTGTTCCATTTTGTAACATAAATTTAGCTTTGCCAATTCCTTCAATCAGATCTACAGAACCTGATATTATTTTTACAATTGCCTTTGTGGGCTTTATTTCAGAGAAATAATCTTTATTTTTCAAGATAGTATGTGTAGTACTACTATTTGGTATGCAAAGATCTCCAATATTATTTTTATGTTGAGTATAATCCATATTAAACTTATTGTTTTGATCGAGAGCTTTTCGTGCTGATAACGTGTTGTAAAATAAAGATTGAATTGCTTAGTTTGTTATAGAACTAAACTTGAATTTAGTAGCATTTAATTAGAAGAAAAATATTTTATAATAGAATGATTTTAAGAGAATTTAAAGAGAGTTTGGAGAGAATTTGGAGAACTATAATATTGAAAGAATTTGGAGAGTAATCTATCTTTTTCTTCACCTTCTCATTAATGAATTTCAATCTTTTTATATAGAGATTTTATTTTCACTATTTGATAACTATTTTCTCACAATCAATATATTGTTCATTTACAAGTAATATATTATTTATTCACATTCATAATATCATTTTCTTTACATAGTGTAATGTTATTATAATAATAATTTTTTTTTTTTAAATGAGAGAGGAAGGAGTGGGGGATTCGATCATCCCCTTTACAAGTTGTTCGAATGGTGGGTATAAAAACAAGTTTTGAGGTGTGAGATTTCACTATTTTTAAGATATTAATTGCTCCCACTACAATTGCTACAAGGTTAAGATAGTGCACCTTCAAGATACAACAAAACCTTAAATATACATATGGCAACTTCTGTAAATTCATAAAGAACTTCTTTCTATTTTGGTTGAATACCTGCAGAGAAAAATAGGAGAGAATAGAAAACGAAAATAATCATTTTTATTTGTACTTCAACTACCATATAACTAATAGAATTTTATAGTTAATAAATAATCTTTCAAACAGATTTTTACTGTTCATTATACTATGAAAAAATAAAAAATAAAAAATTAACTGCATGACACTTAGTTTAATCATGTGTCTGTGTCTAAATGTCATCATTAGAGTATAATACGTACATATATTTATATATTTATAGTATAATATGCATGCATTGCCATCAAATTTAAAATAAATTTAGTTTCCTTTCAATTTATCTTAAACTAATAGTTTAGTTGTACCCTATAAAATAAAGAATAATAAACCATTTCCCACAAATAATGTAAAATAACATTTCATCAATCAACTAATATACAAGCTACTTATATAATAAAAATGTTTTGTCCTGTGGATCGAAGGCTTTTTCCATAATAATTTCGTGCTAATGTAATATTTTTCTCATATATATCATCGCATTAAGTAATGGTGTAAAGTTAATATATCTAAAATTATGAATGATAAAGATCATATATCTTAATTTATTACAAATAATTATCTATTTAATTTTATATTTTCAATATAAATACGATTTAATACACCATTTTATAATTTTCCAAAAAATATATTTAAATTATACATTTTATTCCACATATCAAATCTACTTATTAGATAATATAATTTATTTGAAATTTTATGCATATTGGTATTGTCACGACCTAAACCCAGAGCACATGACCGACACTAGAAAATGAAAAAATATAAAGTTACCGAACCCCATAATAAACCTTAAAAGAAAACACGAAATTTAAAAACTTTGAAACCTTACAATAAATAATTAAATCACAATGCATATTATCAAACTGATTTTTCTCAATATAATTTAAACCATAATATCATAGTGCATAAAATATATAAACTTTAATTATACAATAATGTCTCAGTACACAATATTATAAATACATGATATTCCCAAATAAAATATGCAGTTAAGCAGTTTTCTCTACTGCAGTACGTGAAAATAAATTCAACACAACTAAATAGACATATGTAGAATAGTCGGTGAAGAAATTATACAGCGAAGAGAAGTAGGTCTAACAGAAAAGTCCCAAACTCCTGAAAAAAATAAATTGAGGGGAGTCAGATCTCGCTGAGTAAGTTAATAAAAGAGTTGTACGGTTTGAAAACCGTATAGATATAGTGAAATAATTTATAACATATATATATATATATATATGTATATAACTTTTGAAAAATCTCGGTAGAACCCTAAATTTAAATTTTAAATGGTCAACTGGGCTCACTTAATTAAAATGAATTGTCGGTCTCCAAAAGTAGAGGCATCAACGGAGGCACCAAGCCACAGTCATCCACTTAATCCAAGCACATGACATTGGCGGTCCTCGAGAGCTAAGGCATCCACCGAGGCACTTATCCTAATCCACTAGCGGTCTCCAAGAGCAGAGGCTTCCACCGAGGTACCCGTCCCAGTTTATAACCACAAGTTATACATATTTTGAATCCATCTCTAAATCTCTACCATGTACACACGATTCTAGTGAAACTCACCAGGTAGCCCGTTCTACCAAAATTTCTCAAAACTAGTTTTTTTTTTAAATAAAGAAATTGCAATAAAATTTTTTATAACAGTATTTATTTCAAATTGATAATGTAAATAATACAAAAAATATGAGCGCACGTAATTTTTAAAGAAAACACATGCACAAACTAGTTTATTAACTTATAAGGTGAGCAAGATAGCTGACGACCACGCGTCTGCCTCAATCCAGAAACTCCCACTCCGGTGCTCTCTAAAAATAACATATTCGTTTTCAAAATCATACTTATGGAATAAGAAGGGAAATTAATAAAATTTATGAGACTCTAAAATGACTTGGGAAAAATCGGATAAGACTCGATAAATTGGAATACCCTAATCTATGCTAGGAAATTACGGAATATGTCACATTTTATGAGAAAATCTACCAAAATTTTAGCAGAATCTCCCATGTAAAACGGACATCTCTCTACTATAGGTAGAGCCATTCCTGCATAGAAAAACGCACTTTAAGCATTCACATTCAACTATACTTGGGTTGCTCTCCAAAACTACATTTAATCCAACCGAGTAAACAACCCAACCAAACATCACAATTTAATTTTAATTAATAAAATTCACATTTAATTACTTAAATAGTTTAATTATATAATAAAATTAGTTTAAAACCCATTTTTGTACCCAAAATAATATATAATATATTATTTGAAAATAATTTTCAAAAATTAGTAGTAATTAGTTAAAAATAGTAAATAATTGTAAAAAAATCATTTTAATTCTTCAAATAATATTAAAACCAATTAAAATATAGTATTTAGCCATAATTAGCTCAAAATTATATTTTTACCCCTATAATACAAAAATATACATAATATCCTATTATTACTAAAAAACTCCATAAAAATTATACAAATGCATAAAAAGTATTTTCTCAACTTATATATTATTAATATTAACTAAAACACATATTTAAACCATTATTTCAACAAAAATCCAACTCTAACCTAATTATTCAATTTTAACATAAACTATAAAAATTCATAAAAATTATATAATATTCTCAAAAATTAATTTCTCAACACTAAAATTAATAACAATATATAATATCACTAAATCAACCAATTTTATAATTTAATAAATTAATTTATGAAAATTAATAAAATAATAATAAAATATTCAAAATTTCACAAAAAAATCAAAATAAATTCCAAAAATCATACAAAAATTCATAGAGGTAGATTGAGCTACTAGGAATCATATTTGTAAAGGGATTTTGGGTGAATCATTCATTAACAACCCTAAAAAAAATCAAAACCTTAATGTACCATAAACTAAAAATCACACAACACCATTCAAACGAGGTTTAAAGCTTAAAGGAAGTTTGGATTCACACTCACCAGCGCCTAAGGAAAAGAATGGGTCTGGTGGTGAGCAAAATGGTGACAAAAAACGTGGGGAACAACGAGGAGCTCACTCTCAGCCTCTCTCTCTGCTACAGCCGTTTAACGTTGCTTGAGAAGGAGGGGTTGCTGGCGGTGATGGCTGGAAGAAGATGGCGACAAGCAGAGGAAGGAGAGGCACACTGGCTAGCTTTGATCCGGATAGAATGGTGGAACGGAGATGATGAATAGTACATGCAACGTTCTGTTATGTTTTTGTAAAAAAAATGGTACTTGTGTGTCAATGAATATATGTATACTTTATTAATAAAACTATATAATATAATATTATAATATATAACTTTAAATCTTCACCACCCAATTTAAATATATACACATAAAAAAATAATACTAAAAATGTAATTTATTAAAAATAATTATATTAAAATAAAAATGCACTAAGTTAAATATTATTAAAATAACATCATTCAAAGTAGTAAATATAAATAACATAAATTAATTATTCAAAATAATAAATCTCAAAATAAATATTTACGAGAAACCCTAATTAAACATAAAATAATAATAAATCCTAATTTAATTATATATTATATAAATACATATAATAGCCTTGAAAAAAATAATAAGAATAAATATATATTAAATTATATTTATAAAATAATTAAATAATATTTAATAATATAGAGAATATTAAGTAAATCAATCAAATAATATAGTATTTAAATTAATATTATTAAAGTAATAAATTTTTAAAATAAAAATAATGATATAAATCCTAATATAAGTTTATTAACTTCTAAAATACATATTTACATAGAATATATAATTTAGCATAAAATGTCAATTAATAATCATAAATAATAGAATAATTTAAATATAATTTTTGAATTTATTAACCTTGTATATCTCATTTTAAAATAAATTAATTTAAAAACTAGAATTATTACAAGTATAATTTATCCATCTATATAAAATTAATTTATTTCACGAATATTATATGATTTAAGCTTTTTAAGGACTATTTAATTCGGATAATTTTCTACTTTTAAATAAATGATGACAATAATTAAATTTCACATCTTAAAATATATTTAGAGAGAAGTTACCGTTTCACTGCTGATTTTATATTCATTTTAAGTAATCTTTGGCTTTGATATGTTGTGCAGACATCCTTTCCCTTTGTTGTTCTTGTTATATCATTATCTAGGTTTTTATAATATTTTGTTTGTTTATTTTAGTGATGAGTGGAGTGAAGACCCACCATCCATGAAAGATCTTTGTCTAAAATAAGCTTTTAATTATAAGTATGTATTTATCCGTATTTCTTTATTACAATAATATACCTACCAAACAATTATCATCAGTAGACTCATTTTATATTTCTAGGTTTAGTTTGTTTTTCAAAAAGTTATATCATTTTTCTTTTGTTATTTAGTATGCTTACAAAAATTGACCAACAAATTTTTATATCATTTTATTTCATATTAGTAAATAAATTAAAATATAATATTTTTCTAAAGCTTAATATTCCCAAAAAATATATTTTTATTCAAAAATAATTAAAATTTTCCAATGTTTCACACTGAACATTAAGAAAAAAATTCTCAAAAATAGTTTTTTATTAAGAAAAACAAAGAGAAGGTTGATCACTCACTTTTCATTTTGTAATATCATCAATCTAATAATGCTGCTCATATTAATTAAAGTTTGGGTTTGATTGGTTTAAAAATATATGTACTGCTATTTGACTCCTAAATTTTATATTATCTCATTTTCTTTTTCATATTTTAAATAAAAATGAACTTACAAAATTTAAATTTATAGAATAAATATTTAATCTATAGATTAATTTAAAAAAAAATTAACTATCATGTTACACATTATGGATGAACAATTTCAGTATGTAAAACAAAAACAAAGTTGCCTCTCATTTGCTGTGAAATGTCCAACACCCTACTAATTAAGCAAATAATCATACAAATGAACATCCACCAATAACTTTATAGAGAAAGCAAAGCACATATAGTCAATGTAGCTTTTTATTGGCACTAGTGGGTGGATGTTTTCTCACAATTGAGTTATATACATTGAATTTGGCAATTTTTTTTGAAATTAATAATAATATATATATTCTCTTGATGATAGTTAGGCTTTGCCTTGAGTAAACCAAAACAATCACCAAACATTTTTGTTTTTATTTTTAGTCACCACCAAACTTAGTATACACTGTATGTGTCAAGTGCCTTTTTTTTAGTGATTAGGTTCTTTATTTGACCATATTATCAAAATCTCACATGCATCATTACCATCATCTTTAACCAAAATTTCTCCTCTAATTGCTGCATATACAGCAACCCTAAATTTTATATATGAACCAATATCAGTTAATATTGAAATCATTTTACTTTTGAATTTGAATTATAATATATGCATTCGTAACGATTGATATTTTGATATTTTTCCAATCGAAACAAATTGATTAAAAGTTCAATTAAAATTCAATAGATATGGGTGGTTGGGTCAATCCACTAAATTTTAAAAGAAACTGCTGGATTTTTATCACATTCATTTGAATTGTTATAATGTGTGACCAATTCCTATCAATGTTGTGTGGGTGGGCATCAACTTAGCTTTTGTTTTTTTATGGGTTGGACATTTATTGAAGAATTAATTTAGCTAAATTTGGTGGTGCAAAGTCATCCACGAACAAATCAAACAATAAAAAATATATAGATATTTAAATGTAAAAAATACAGTTTTAATTTTTTTTTTTTAGATGCAGTGGTGAAAGTATCATTAGTTAATTCATTTTTCTAGTCAACTTGATGTAATTATCAATTAGGTTTTTTTAAATATGACCACCCTTTAAGTGGTGCAGTCACATAAAATATTTATTATTCGTTGTTATTTTTCGTTTTTTTATAGCTATTTTTATTAATATACTAATTCATTTATCTATTATAATTAAAAAAATATATGTATTGAGCTTCAAAATGCTTTATAAAACATGTCTTTATATGCATAAAGAGAGAGTTCAGCTTTTGTAAGAAACTATGTTCGCTAAGAAAATTATAAATGAAAGTAAAATATAAATGTTATGTCGTAATAAACATTTAACAACTTAAATATGAACAATTACTTTAAAATTTTTTAGAGTAATTAATTTTTTTTAGATGAAAGGAAAAAAAATATGATAGAAAATAAATTTATTATTAATTTCTGAAATTTTCCTTCATATTATTTGGATTGGAGGAATAAAAAATGAGAAGGAAATAAAATAGACATCTAATAAATTATTAATTTAATAATTTTATTTATAAAATTTAAATTTAAATTTAAATTCAATTTAATTTTAACTTTTTTCTTTTTTTCTCTACTTTCTCTCTATTTTGGTGAGAAAATATTTGAAGAAAAATAAGGTTATTTTCATTTTATTTTTATTTTTCATCACTTTTTTAAATATGAAAAAGTTATTTTCCCTCACTATTTTTCATCTTTAATTTCTTCCTCTCTTTAGGGTTGGATTCTAACCTACTCTCATATTTAAAAAAAAAATTATAATTATAATGCTTGATAAAAAATGATTATAATTATAATTATCAATAACTCAATAATTGAGTAGCATCTCACCAAAGAATATATAATTAAGATTTAAAATTTGACTTTATCTCAATTTGAATTGTCTCTCTATTTTGTTTGAAATGCATGCACATATAGATAATTAATTTGATTTTTTTTTAATGTTGGTTTTATATATATACAAAAACATTGATCTTGACCACGGTCAAGTCATAAGCTAATTTATATATGTATGTATGCAATAATAATTTCATTACACAATTTATGTTATGAAGACTCTTATATTTTGTTTTAATATATTATAGTAAATTATTTTTGTGGTTTGAGTGCAAGCCACCTCTCAAGAGTATCAAAGGTGAGTATGTATGACCCATTTTTACAACTAGTTGTAAATTATTATTAGCCTAGCTACAACTTGAGAGGCACTTTCTTGGTTCATTCTCTTAATTAGTGGGACTCTGTTGGATGTTGGGGGTTGACAGCAATTTATGTCATAATATGATCCATTAATATTAATTAACAATTAGTTTGAGTTAATAATTAATTAACTAAGTCTTATATTGTTAACCCAAGAAATATGTATATATATATATATATATAATTAAACAAATACAATTAATGTGTAACTCCAAGTCAATGTTATATAATATTGGATACTTTGGGTGAGTTTGTAGTGAGAAAAGTATAAATTAATCCCAGACTTAAGAGAATTAATTAAAAATGAAGGGGGGCATGTGTTAGTTAAACATGGATTTAGATAATTTAAGTCTTTTGGCTTACAAGAATCCACGACATTAGAGAATTGATTATTATGGTCTTTTGGATCCAATTCCAAACAAATCACCCAACTACTATAAATATAGTATAATATTTATTTATTTATTAGGTTGTTGGATGACCACTTCTCAAATCTATAATGTTTATGGCAGCAATTTGCATATGTTTGCATCATTCAATCACATACAAACGTTTTCATGCCACCCACTTAAATGCCATGACTCATTCCCCAAGATAATTTTAGGAAATATTACAAATTTGGTGTTACAATTTTTTTTGTTTTTTCTATTTGAGTATCTATTTTTTTTAATTAAGTGTCTAAATTTTAGAAAAACATACTAATGTAGTATTTATGGTAAATTTAATGTTAACTGAGTGCTGAGTCAGATTAAATGAGATTCACTTTTATCTCAGTTATTAGTTATCTCATGTGCCACGTGTATTGTATTATTTACATGACAAGATTACCTTTGTTAAAAATTATGAATTAACAAAAATAATCTCAATATTACCTTTATTAAAGACATAGAGAGTGACTAAATAAAAATAATTTTGTCATTTAAATAACGCAACACATGTGTCAAATAACATGATTAATAATTGGGATAAAAGTGAGTTATGTTTGATCTGACTGAACACATAATCAACACAAAAATTGGCCGAAAACACTACATTAATATGTTTTCAAAAGTTCAAACATTTAATTGCAAAAAAATAAAGGTTAGACACTCAAATAGTACAAGCTCAAAAGTTGAGGTACTAAATTTGTAATTTTTTCATAATTTTAATTACGGAGATAACAACTCCTCCACTATCTTTTTTTCAATTTTATTTTACTTTTTTCTTTTCATATGTTCTTCCAATTGAAGTTTTTATTTTGGTTTAAGTGTCAATTTGCCCCTAACTATTTTTCAAAGTGCAATTAACCCAAAACTAACTTTTTAGGCTATTTCACCCAAAAAGAAGTTAAATTTGGCTTTTCACCCCAATTTTGAGAAGGTGAATAACACTTGCTTGTCAGAGCAAGTGAAGTAAATTAAAAAAATAATAAAATTGTATAACTACTGGCAAGCAAATAAAATAAGTTAAAAAACATAAAAATTAATTTTCCTCATTCTTTCACTATTATAAATTATCATTATAATTTCAAAAAAAATTACTAATTTTGAATTTCATTTAAGGATTTTTAATGTTCCTATGCAAATCTATGTAATTAACAAGATAAATTCTTAATTTACCATAAGAATGAACAAAAAAGATTAAAAAAAAAGGTTCCACCCTTAACCTCCAAATCCAAACATCTTCTCCACTGCCACTGTTACTTTCTCTTCCTCTGTTTGCTCTATTCACCCCAAAACCCTCCTCCTTAACGCATTTACTATTGTTGCCACCTCTAAATCCACCATCCATTCCATTCCCCACTAAACCTCTAAACAGCAAATCCACCTCCTAGTAATCTCCATCTAGTTAATTTTACAAAATCAACAACAATAGCGTATGGAATCAATAATAGCATTACCAATAACAACGCATAAATTTAATAACATCAATAAGAAAAATTTACGGTGAACCATTCATCAAAACATCCATTTTTAGAAACCTGGTTATTGAGATTTTAGTCTTATATGATTCTTTAAGGTAATTTGATTCTAGCACCATCAATTGCGCTAAAGAGAACAACAACAATACCGGAAAAAGAGGCACCATTGAGTTGAGTGAACAAACTGAATGTATATGCGTTGGTGAACAAAGGATTTGGGTTGGTGAGTGGACGAACTGGCAAGAATAGTGCGAGAAGTTGCAGTGAGAGGAGGCGGGTTGGTTGATGTCAGAGGCAACGGTGGTCGCATGAGAGGAGATAGCTTGGTTATTGCAAGATGTAGCAATGGTAGTTGTGTAAGAGGAGGCAGCGTTGCTTATTGGGAGTGGCAGTAGTGTTGGTTGCTGGAAGAGGAGGCAGGTTCGGCTAGGCGTCTTGGATTACAAAAAGAAGCATCGTGGATTGTAGGGAGATGCAGCGGTGTGGGTTGCAGGGAGAGGTGGTTGTCAATATCAGGAAATGGTGTTCTCTGTAATTAATAAAGAAGGTTTATTTTTTTTTAAATTAATGCTCTAAATAAATATTAGTTAATGTAAATTATTTATTTTAATAAATAGTAATTATTTTAATGAGAGAATGCACTGCATTCTCCTTTTTTAATTAAAATTTGGGATGAATAGCCAAAATTGACATTTTTTAGGTGAAATAGCCTAAAAAATTAGTTTTTGGTTAATTGCACTTTGAGGGCAAATTGCCACTATAACCTTTTTATTTTTTTTTTTATGGATTATTGATTGAGAAACTTTTATTAAAAAATATATGAATATCTAACACCAAATCTGATAATCACTTAGCTTCAAATTTAAGTCTATAGACAATAATTCAATACTATTACATCATCCAATGCCCCTGCATTTTATTTTAAATCTTGATATTTAAAATCCAATAAATTTTAATTAACTTGATATTCAATTCAGATAGAATTATAAAAATAATAAAATTTTTTAAAAAATTAATTTAATATAACTATAGATGTTACAATTCAAATAAAAATATAATTTAAGCAATAATAATATCGAGCTATAAAATTTGAACCTTTAATCAGTAGGTCTTACTTAAAATAAGTTAATATCATATTGAATTTATTAGGAAAGATTTGACTTTGAACTTAAAAAGTTTAATGTGAAATAGGGTAATCATTCATTAATATTGAACTGCTGGTAATCTGGATGTCAATTTTTAATTTTTTTCAATGAGTAGATATATTGATTAATGCGTTAATATTAACTTTGTTAATTTTTGAGACGAAAATTAACTAACACACTTGATGCTCTTTTTTTTTTTTTTAGTTAAAAAGGGTAAATGTTTATTATTATTATTTAGTGAGAAATGAAAGAAGCTATAAGAGAGACTGTTGTAGAGGATTAATAGATAATGGGTGTTTGAGTTAGAGTGCATGTTATCTAATTGCAATTAATTAAGAAGAAGCATAAATTATCAGAAAAGTTTAAAGTGATGTAAATGATGATTAAGTGAGGGTGATGACAGCGAGGACTCGGAATATAACAATAAGATACAAGAAAAATAACGAAGTGACTTCAGCAAGAAAGCATTAGCTATGTCAATGTGGTTCCCTCTGTTGAGACCATATATATATATATATATGGTAAAATTATAAAAAAATATTCATTTATTATTATATAAAATTAGATAATTAAGTAATTTATTAATAAAAATAAAATAAAATTAATTAAAATAATTCTAATTTAATTGGAAGTCTATTTTCTATTTTAAGTAAATTAATTTCTATTTTATCTCGAAAAAAATTAAATTAATTAAAATATAATTATAAATTGATTAAAAGTATGTTTTCTATTTTAATTAGACTAACTTCTATTTTATCTCTAATAAAATTTTTAATTTAATTAAAAATATATTTTCTATTAAAATTAGATTAACTTTTATTTTACCTCTAATAAAAATTAAATTAATTAAATTAATTAAATATAATTCTAATATATTTGAAAGTATGTTTCTTATTTTAATTGGGTTAACTTTTATTTTATTTTTAATGAAATAAAACTTAATTAATTTAATTAAAATGTAATTCTAATTTATTTTAAAGTATATTTCTTATTTTAATTATGTTAACTTCTATGTTATCTCTAATATAATTAGTTTGAAAGTATATATTCTATAAGTAAAATAGTATGATTATCATTTTTAGATATTTTTATAAAATTGAACGAAAATGAGTTAAAAATAAATTTATTAATATTTATCATTTAAATATTAGTTCAACTTAAAAATTATATTAAATTAATTTTGAGTTAAATTAAATTTTTTAATATTTATCATTTAATTATTAGTTGAACTTAAACTATTACATTAAATTAATTTTTTTTATAAATGAAAGTATTAATATTAAAAATATTGAAGAAATAAAGTGTTATAGATCAAATAAAAAATTTATTAAAATTGTAATAAATTATAAGTTTATGAGGCTACAATATTTAAATTGTTATATAAAGAAAATGTAATTTTTTTTAATTTTTATTTTTTATTAAAAAATAACTAATAATTTTTTATTAAAAATAATCATAATATTTTTTTTATATGAAATTAGTTTTAGAGTAGAAAAAATTAATTATAAAAAATATTTAAGGAATATTATATAATTATTTAAATAAAAAAATTATAAAAATTGTAATAAATTATAATTATATTAAATTAATATCAAATTGTTATATAAATAAATAATAATATTATTATTTTTAAAATTTTTATTTAATAATAATAATATATTTAATTTTTTTACTATATATTATAAATTTAATAAATTTTTTATTTACATATAGTATATATGTAACTTTGATAACCTTAGGTTTTTTTAATTCTTTTTCTTTGAGATTATTAATTGATTGTGGAATGAATAAAAATCAAATCAATGAACAGCCCAACGCTAGTTGTAGTCCAATCAAATCCATATTTAATTGATCACTCAAGGACCTCAAAAGAGCCCAGCCTGTACTAATAGTCCAAAGATAAGAATCAATAATATTGCATGGATATAATAGCAAATTCTTATGTTTTCTAGTCAAATTTTTAATAAAATAATTTTTTTATTTATTTCAGATATATTCATAAGATATATGTAGAGAAATTTTACAATTATTTTGTGTATACGTTGTTATTATTATCATAAGATTACAGTGTATTATTTAGGGGTTATTATTAACAAAATAAATTTTACTTTAAAAACAAAATAATTATAGACTATACCGTGTATTATATAAAATATTATATCATCTAAAAGTTATTATTATACACGCAAAATTGAATTAAAAAATATTATTTGCCCTCTAATCAGCATCTTTTTTGCCCTTCATTTAGTAAAAAATTCTATATTTTCTTTGTGTTAAAATAGCAGAACTATATGAGTCCGTATTGAGTATGGGATGTAGATTTTGCAGGTTGACATAAGGGGAGGCATTGTACTCTGCAATGGAATTGATAGCTTTTTCCATCTTCAAAAAACTTTATGGATTAATGGATTCCAGATTATTCGATGGCAGTTTTTCCCTTTTCTTCTTCTTCTGTACTTGTTACGCATGGAAAATAACTAAGTTGATGAATTAATTTAGGAATCAACTAATACTAGGAAACTACTCGACGATTAGATCAAAACCAAACAAATATGCTTGGAACTGCTGGCCTTGGAGCAAAATAAAACTCCCTTTGTTAGATGATCGATTTACTATGAAAATCCGTATGCAATGGTTTTTGGACTAGTACTTATAAATGCTATTGTATATAAAGTTTTTCCAAACAAATTTCAAATTGCGCCAAGATCCCGAAATTTGGGAGCCAGCGTATATGAATTGAAGCCTATAGCATTCTTGGTTTAGACATCATTATAATTAATTTAATACAATTAGAAAAAAAATTAGACAAAAAAAATTTAATATAATATTAATTTTCAATTACAAAATTATTTTGAATAAAATTTGCATCAATCTAAATAATTAGATTTGGAATAAGGTACAAATTGGACAATTAACTTTATCTTGAGATCTAAAAATTTTTATAAAAATTTTAAAAAGTTAAAAAATATTTTTTATAGATCTAAAAATTCTTAAAAAATTACAAATTTAGAATCAAGAAATATACATTCAAGGAAAAGAATTAAAAAAATTTTATGCACATAATAATTTTATAAAAAATTTTAAATTTATAGATGATACCCCATATATATATTTCTAATTTGCTAAGGGTTTATTTTTCTATATAGGAGTTGTTTGCAGATAAAGAATATTTAAATCAAATACGAGAAGGATTTCCAATTAAGGCAACTCTCAGACAAGAAGAAATACTCTTCAAATAGGCACAAAACTTTCATTAAAGAGAAATTTTATTCCTCTCAAGTTTGAGTATCACTATCCCTATAAATAGAACCCTATATCCCTCATTCTCATTTATTCTATTATCTCAAAATTCTCTATCTCTACACTTTTTGACTTAGGCATTAAAGGGTTTGTGGGGATCCTCCTGACCTCTCACTTTGCCCCTTTGTTGATTCCTTGCAAAGCTTAAACTTGAGGGTCTCAGAATAAGTTATCAAATGGCACCGTCTATGAGAATCTCTTGAATTCAAAGCCATTAAACATCTACCGAACAAAATATTAGCATCATGACTTCCAGTCCACTACTAATCTCAACCCCAAACACGCACATTAACCCTTCAACCCCTATTCCTCCAATCAACCCTTCAACACCCATTCAATTAATAATTCCGTCAGCCCCCTTTCAGCATATTGGACCTTCATCACAAGCTCCTCCTGGAGCATACATTCCAATTGGTAATACTCAGGGATGGCTAACACTGGGCACCGACTTCCCTTATTATGCTCCTTTACAACATAACAACCGACCTATACCCTTCATACCTTTTCCAAGTTTACCATAAATCCCCACCATTAACACACCAAACCTAAACATAGTAACCCAGACACTCAACCTACCTCTGATGAGTAGAGAAGCAATGATTCAAAACATCCAAACCTAGATCCTTTAGATGCAATAATAGCTGAGTGCTTTGATTCAAGGTGGTAATCCTATAATAACTCACCCAGAGAATGTAGCAACACTAGTAGCAGCTCCGTATGTGTCTAGTGGAAAAAGAGAAATTTATAAAGCTCTAGAAGGAGAATCTAGCTTAACAATTTCGGCCTTAGATGACTCAAAGATAACTTAAAAAGTTAAAAAAGTCATATATAAAGCTTGTACTGGACCAAGGAAAGAAGATGAATGTGTTATGGAAGGAAAGACACCCTTTGTAAGCAAAGTAATCTTGATAGAGATCCCAACCAAGTTTAGAATGCCTCAGTTAGATTAGTTCGACGAAATCGGGGACCTAATCAACCACATATCCTCATTTAGGACCATGATGTTACTTAAAAATGTAAATAATGGAATTATGTGCAGGGTCTTTTCTAGTACACTCACCAAGAATGCTCAGAAGTGGTTCCACTGGCTTCCTGAGAATTCTATCTCATCCTTTGAAGAATGAGTTGAGAAATTTTGAACTTGGTTAATCACTAATATCCCTTCTGCCAAAAACATTAATGATCTTCGGATGTGTAGACAAGAGGTCACAAAATCACTAAGAAGCTATTTGGATAGATTCAACAAAGTAGTTATGCAGTAAAAAATTTGATTGACGATTTAGCCATATAGGCCTTGAAGAATGGGACTCGGCTGGGGAAGCTCAAAGATAAGATCATGATAAAAGAGCCTAACACCTTCATTGAGGTAATGACTATGGCAATAAAAATGGATGAACATAGGAGGATGTGCTAGGATGACGAGAGTACACCTATAAAAAAAGATGAAAGGTCAAGACTAAGAAGGCCCAGTTTCTAGTGACCAAACTTCAGAAATCCAGTGGAAGGGTTTATAAAGGAGGCAAAAAAGTACATACCACTAAACACCTTTAAATCTAAAATCCTTATGTGGATAAGATAAAGTGGCTTGGGCATAACTCCAACTAGAATCCGAGTCTAACTAGGAAAGCCATGCAAGATAGGAGGTACTGCTATTAATACTACTAGGATTATGGGCACGAAACTGAGGCATGCTGAGAATTTAAGAATGCCATAGAAAAATTAATATAAAATAGGAAACTCAATAACTTCATTGATATAAATAGAAGGAATAGAGATTCAGATGATTAAGAAAAAGATAAGCTGAAACCAAAGAAAGCTTAGAGTGAAGTGGCTGGAGTTATTAACATGATTGTTGGAGGAGAGGCAACTGAGAGAAAGCCTAAAAGATCTTGAAAGGAGGAAAGCTTTACCTTTGAAAAGAAGCAGACTATCACATTTAGTCCGGAAGATAGGAAACATGTTTAGTATCCTCACAATGACACCTTAGTGGTGAGTGATTTCATGAACAATTACTTAATAAAAAGATTGCTGATTAATAATGTAAGCGCTGTCAATGCACTCTCTTGAAATGCTTATAAAGCGATAAGAGGTTCTACCACTAATTTGAAAGCTATTCAAAATCTCATTACAAGCTTTTATAGAGGAACTACCTTACCAATGAGACTAGTAGAACTAAGGTTAAAATTTAGCAATCGAGATACAGGGGATGTGAAAGATGTCAAAGCCTTATTTAATGTGGTAGATCTTCCTCTCGCATATAATGGCATTATAGGCTGATCAATCTTCTATGAGATTGATGTAGTCACAAGTATCATGTGTCTAACCATGAAGATTCCTCTTGAAGGCCGAGTCTTAATAATTCATGGGATCAATGTATGGCTAGACAATATTATCAGCTACTTGTCAAGCCCTAAATGGAGTCATTCCCTCTAGAATCATTGGAAGCTGAGAAATAAGGAGCCAATATTGAGTTGATTGACCAAGTCCAGACCTTACAGATTATTGAGGGAAAGACAATTAGAATTGGCAATGAGTTGAATAATAAAGTTAAGTATGGAATAAGCAAGGTTCTCATCAAATATTTAGGAAGATTTTCCTCTAAAGTGTTAGAGATCATTGGAGTAGATCCTTGAATTGCCTTGCATAGTTTGAACATCAAGCCAGGAGTTAAACCAGTTGTTTAGAAAAATAGGAACTTTGTATATGAGAGATAAAAGGTGATTGCCAAGGAAATAAAGAAATTGCTAGAAGCTGGATTCATTAGAGAAGTAATGCACTCAAAATGAGTAGCCAACATGGTACTAGTAAAAAAGTCAAATGGAAAGTACATAATGTATATGGATTATATTGATCTCAATAAGGCGTGCCTTAAAGATAGTTATCCATTGCCAATGATAGATCAGCCAGTAGACTCAACTGCCTATCACAACTTGTATAGTTTTATGGATACTACTCAGGGGTACTATCATATACCAATAAAGAAAGAAGATCTAAAGAAGACGTCATTTATTACTCATAAAGGTCTTTATTGCTATAAGATTATACCCTTTAGATTGAAAAATGTCAGAGCAACATATCAAAGGCTGATGAATCATGTGTTCTAATATTAAATTAAGAAGAATATAAGATATATGTGGATGATATCATTGTTAAGAGCCAACATACAGAGTAACACTTTGATGATTTTGATCAAATGTTTTAAATACTGGACTAATACCAGATCAAGTTTAATATAGAGAAATGTGTTTTTAAGGTGAAGGCAGGAAAATTCTTGAGATTTATGATATCCGATAGAGGAATTGAAGCTAATCCAAAAAATATGGAGGCCATACTTAAGATGAAAACTCCGACATCATTAAATGAACTTCAGAAGCTAAATGGCAGGATAACAACTTTGGGGCATTTCATCTTCTGTTCAGCCAAACGATGTCTGCCACTATTCTGAGCCTTAAAAAACCACAAGAAGTTTGTATGGAATGAAGAATGTCAGGTTACTTTTAAAGTCATTAAGAAATTCCTATCCTCAATATCTCTATTTAGCAGGCCGATCCCCAGAGAAGTTTTGTACCTGTATCTCTCTATCGGTTAAGAGTCAATTACCTCAGTACTAATTAGGGAGGAAGGAAGTTAGCAAAATTCAGTGTACTACATCAGCAACATACTCAGAGGCTTAGAAGTCCAGTATCCTAAACTGAATAAGTTAGCCATAGCCATTGTACACATATCCCAGAAACGTAGGCATTATTTTCAAGCTCACTCGATCATTGTAAGATCTAACTTCCTACTAAGAAAAATCTTACAAAGACCTGAGATAGTGGGCAAATTGGTTCAATGGTTGATATTGCTCAAAGAATTCGACATCAGTTATGAGCCTCGACCACAGATCAAAGCCCAGACCCTAGCAGTAAGGGTGGCCACAGGTTTGTTCGAAACCAAAACTAGCCTGGAACCGGGTTGAACCAAACAATACTATTTTGGTTTGAGGTCGGTTCAAAATTTTTTAAACCTTAAACAAGCAATTTTGAACTAGAACCATTGGTTTAACAGTTTAGAACTAAATTTTAATATATATATATATATATATATTATTTATTAAATTTTATTTTTTTAAGACACAATCATTTAATTTTATTTTTATATATAACCAATAATTTAATGAAAATATTAGAGAATAAATATATATATAACATAATTTTGATGTTAGAATGAAATCATGTTCAGTTCCGGTTCAAAATCGGAACCTGAACCGTCCTATATACAATTCAAGTTCGGTTTTAAAAATTTTTAAACCAGAACTATGGCCACCCTTACCTAGCAGACTTTGTATAAGAGATGATGGTAAAAGATTTTGCTCCTTCTGAATGCCTGGAGTAGAAGATATATATTGATGAAGCCTTGTCCATTCGATGATCCGGTGCTTGAGTCATGCTCAAAGGGCTAGAAAAAGTCACTATCAGATACATAGTTCAGATAAAGTATAAAGCCATTAATAATGCAGCCAAGTATAAAACACTAATCATAGGATTAAAGTTAGCTAGAGAGGTTAGAGCTGAGCATCTCAATATATACTTTGATTCATAACTGGTGGTAAACCAAGTTAGAGGAACATATCAGATAAAGAATCTAAGCATTGCCAAATACGTTGAGAAAGTGAGACAACTCTTGAAGAAGCTCGAGCTGGATGGGGCACAATGGGAAATCATCCAAATTCCCAGAAGTGAAAACTTAGAAGCAAATTCACTAGCCAAGTTAGTAGCAGAAGATAATCAAATGTTCAAAGATATTGAGCTTACTGAGGAATTAATGAAGCCAAACACTGATGAGGCAGAGATTATAAACATCTAGGAAGTAGTAAAATGGAGAACCCAATCATTTATTATCTCGAGCATGGCGTACTTTCATAAGATAAGTTAAAGGATCGAAAGTTAAAAATAAAAGTTGCGCACTACTCTATGTATAAAGGGGAACTCTATAAAAGGTATCTCTTACATCCATGGTCTAAGTGTGTATCACTAGAGAAAGGAAATTACGTGCTTAAAGAAATTCATGAAGGGATTTATGGAGCCCATGAATCTTATCACTCACTAATAAGAAAAGCATTGCTCCAAGGTTATTGGCCCACCATGTCCCAAGATGCTTAAAAATTGGTTAAAAAAATGCCACAAGTGCCAATCGTTTACTCATGTTAGCTACAAGTCTTCTAATACTCAGCATCTGATTGGGAGCCCTTAACTTTTTATAGTATAGGGAATGGATATAATAGGCCCATTTCCTATTTCATCCTCCCAAAAGAAGTTCTTGATTGTGGCTATAAATTACTTCACTAAGTGGATATAAGTTAAAGTTGTACTAACCATTATTGAGGCTCGGATCCAACATTTTTTTAGAAAGAAATCATCTATAGATTTGGTATACCACATACCTTGATAACAGACAATAGGAAGCAATTCAATAATGAGAAATTTAAAAATTTTTATTTATATCTTAATATAAAGCTCTAATTTACTTCTTTAGCTCATCCATAAATAAATGGCTAGACAAAAGTCACCAACAGAACTATCATGCAAGGCCTAAAGAAGAGGTTAGATGGAAAGAAAGGGAACTGGGTCGAAGAACTCAACAATATCATTTGGGCTTATAGAATGACATCCAGAACCTCTACAGGAGAAACACCTTTTAGACTAACTTATGGGATGGATTCAGTAATCCCAGTGGAGATTGGATCAGTAACCTACCAAGTAATTGAGGATCTAAAGCAGGAGGTCAACAACATCAATGCTTGAATATGTGTAAATCTACTTAAAGAAAGAAGAGAACATTCATTCATTATAGCAAAAGCCTAGAAATAAAGAATTATGGAGTATCATAACAGACATGTCCGACCAAAATAGTTTAAGGTCGGAGACTGGGTACTCAGAAACGCTGACATTGGTAAAGGCAACTTCAGCATGGGCAAGCTCAAACCTAACTAGGAAGGCCCTAGCCAAGTCATTGAAAGAATGATAAAAGGGGTAAACAAGATCAAAGATAAACAAGGAAAAGAATTATCTCGATACTAGAACTGAGGATCTAGACTAGGAGGTCAACAACATCAATGCTTAAATATATTTAAATCTACTTGAAGAAAAGAGAGAACAAGCATCTTTTATGGTAGAAGCCTAAAAATAAAGAATTATGAAGTATCATAACAGACATGTTTGGCCAAAATAGTTTAAGGTCGGAGATTGGCTACTCAGAAGGGCTGACATTGGTAAAGATAACTTTGGCACAAGCAAACTTAGATCTAACTGGGAAAGCCCTTACCAAGTCATTAAAAAAATGACTAAGGGGACATATAAGATCAAAGATAAGCAAGAAAAGGAATTATCTTAATACTGGAATTTAGATAGTCTTCAAAAATATTATCAATAAATGTACTCAAAATTTTGAGGAATAAATTACTTTATTTATCATAAAAAAAATGTCGTATTACAAGAGAAAGAAAAAGGAAGGAAATTATTAACTAATTAATTTACAAATTAGTTTTATTATTGAGAAGCTCAGTCTTTTCAATAGAGGGAAAACTTGTATTTTGAGACTTAGATACAAGGGCTGGCTTGGAACCAGAAGCAACAGTGCTAGCAGACTTCTCCTCAGTAGGCCTTGAATCCCCTTGTTACTTGAAAGATGATTTCTCACTAGTAGATTTTACAGTTACCTTTGGATTCTTTGATCACTTGGAAGAAGCCTTGCTTTGAGCATCTTCTTCGGCAACTATCCTGGCCAGATCTATGGGTGTGATTTTCTCTAAGTCTGGATCCGGGTGTTGAGCAAGTAAGATCCTTCGACACCCAGACTTGTAAGCCTCAAGAAATCTCATGACCATATTCTGATAACTCTTCTTATCATCCTCACGGGATTTCTCTACATAGCAAGTTTTTTCTCTAAAGTCGTAAGTTGGGAGTCCTGCCCCTTAATTTTTGAAGTAAGCTAGGCTTGATAATGCTTAAAATTTTCCACCTTTTTGTAACTTACCTCAACCTTAGATCTAGCCTCAGTATGCCTTGTTTAACAAAGTTCTCATTCTACCTTTACTTTGTTTATTTTTTTTCTTGTAATCAATGGCTATAGTGCCAACCTCTATCTCTTTCAAGTTATACCAGCTCTTGAGATAGTAGTAATAATCCTTAGTCAGCAACATGCCTAAATCATCTAAAAGACAAAAAAAGAATTATAATCAAGAACACTAGCATACATAAATACAAAGCAAACAAAGTGGAAGATAATCACCTTTAGAGAATGTCCTATCATGGAGTTGAATAGCTTCTCATTATCTATATCCATCCAACATTGGATGTCTATAGGGAGCCACAGAGACTCGACATATTGATCCCTTACTTGAGAATTTAGGATACTCAGAGGGTTCATTTTCTTTAAGATCCAAGACCTCATGTCCAGACACCTAAAAATTTTTAAGCGTTTAACAAACATCTTGTCACTCAACTCCTTAGCAACCGAGTCCTCATTCTGGGATCATTTTTTTGAGTCTCATATTTTTCCTTTTAAGAAGTTTTAACCACAACCTTTCTTTTATGGTTGAGTTTAGCTTTAGTTAGGACATTTGAAGCATATAGGCCCTGAGTGGGAGAAGCAATCTGTACATCCTCCTGGGTCTCTAGTTCATCATCTAAAAATTATATCCTATCTATAAAGGCAAAAAAGTCAGTCATCTATAAATAAGAAGAAATAATAGGAGTCTAAATATACCTTTAGAATCTTAGAACTTACCACTAATGTCTATATGCTCAAGGTAGACTCTTTAGAGGTATCTCTGAGATAGATTCTCAGCAGATGTCGCATTGACTATACTCTGGATGTGGAGCCTCAATACCAACTCAGTATCCTCTTTGAATAACTTTGGAGTATGCTTCAATTTTTAGTAATTATTGACCCACATCCGCCGGACATTGATAAAATTCAACAGGTGTTCCAATATGAAGAATCTATGCCTCCATTTTTTATAAAGGTCTGAAAGCTTAACAAAAAGGCAATAATTCGATACCGCTGATAGAGAAAACATCAGCTCTCCCTTTTACTTATTTAGGCTATACATATATCTGAGCATGTCTAGATCCAGTTCTTTACCCTCTCTATGCATTAACTCTATATACCCGGTTAGGATCCGGTAACTATTAGGGTGGAGTTAGCCAAGAGTTATATTATAGCTAGTTAAGAAACTCCTAACGAAGGGATCTAATGGAAATTTCAGCCCCTCTTCTGACTGGTCAAAGTTCAATATAAGAGAGGGGTATGAGCCTTGAACCTGCTATCTACTGTGTGTAAGATGAAATCTTAGGGAATGCTAAAATGTCTTATATACCATTTGAGCATGTTATTATCTACCCTAGATATAAATAGATCTTAATTGACTTGCTCTTGTGGAGCCATGAATCCCATCGAATAAGAATATAAAGGAAGAGTACAGAAAGGATAAGAAACTTCACTTGGAAATAAGAAAGCAAATCTGTAGAGAATACAAAGGGAGATAGTGCAGAGAATACTTAAGAGGAAAATTAGCAAGAAATGAGGATAATAGAAAAGCAAAAGTGCAACAAGTAATAGGGACTGGCCTATTTAAAGAGGAACAAAAAATTCTAAAATGACCACTATTGCCCTCACGGTTACTTACACTTTTTTTATACAAGCATTGAGGGTATTTCAGGTAAAAGAAAAAGCCCATTAATCGAACAGTTATCATTATGGCAGCTGAAACATCTCATCTTCTGACACATGTATAGACATGACAATTACATAATTCAAAATTCAAAAGACATGGTGGTTAATAATCCCGCTTACCATGCTGCCAGTTGTCCCTTATATCGGCACTCGAGCCACGCTTCTAATGCACCGAGATTCTAAGTCTAGTGACTGAAGCTATCACCCTTAGGTTGCTTTGATAATACTGAGGTTTGACACTCAGGTTACACTTCTAATACACTGAGATTCTAAGTTCATTGATTAAAGTTGGCATCCTCAGGTCTCTTCGATAGTATTGAGGTTTGGCACTCGAGCCGCACTTCTAATGCACCAAGATTATATGATACTCATATCACACTTTTAATGCATCGAGTATCAAAACTCTAGCGACGATTGGTTCTATCAGATCGAAACTATAACACGGGTGGGTTAATCACTTAGGTTGTTCCTGTGACACCGAACATCTTTTATTGCAGGTTCTACACATTTAAGTCACACTTCATGAATGATATTTTAATACAGTGATTCCAAGACTCAGTATTGAGCATTATCTCTTTCTTTGTGACTAGGGTTGGCCACCTTTGCTCACCCTTCTACATCGGTTGCAATTTACACAAATAGTCTCTCTCCAGGTAGAGGAGCCAATTTTCTGGATTATTCATCATCAAATGGGACACATCAGATATAAATATCCAAACATACTTTTGGGGGGGACTCTTGATACCCCATATATATCCTATACAGGGGTTGCTTGTAGATGAAGAATGTTCAAACCAAATAGGAGAAGGATTCCCAATTAAAGAGACTCTCAGACATAAAGAAATACTCTCTAAATAGGTACAAGACTTTCATTAAAGAGGAATCCTATTCCTCTCATGTTTGTGCATTGTTATCCTTATAAATAGGACCTCATATCCCTCATTCTCATTCATTCTATTCTCTCTCTCTACACTCTCTGACTTAGCCATTAGAGGTTTGGTGGAGATCCTCTCCACCTCTCACTTGCCCCTTTGTTGATTCCTTGCAGGGTTTAGACTCGAAGGTACCAGAAACAAGTTATTGATTGAAATTTTTAAGATTATAAATTTTTTTTGAAAAATTATTGAGTATATAAAAAAAATTTAATTCTTTTTTATTAAATGTATATGGCTTGATTCTAAAATTTTTAAAATTTAAAATATATAAAAATAATTTTTTATAAACTTAAAAATTTCATAAACTTAAAAATTTCATAAACATGTATTTTAATAGTAATTTCATAAATTTTATTTGTTATTTAAACTGATTTTTATTAATTAATGTTAAAGATAAGATAAACTTTTCTTTAATTTTTAGGACTTAATTGCAACAATTCTTTAAAGGAGGATCTAATATGATCCAATTTTTACAAACTAAAGTTCAATTAAGACAAAAAAAATTAAAGTCAAATATAAACTGAAGGTTCAATTTGTTTTTGTTTTTTTTTGGAATATTATAATTTTCAGTTTTATGATTTTGAACAAAGTTAGTTACTTGATTTTTTTATAATATTTAGATATCATCTATTTCATATTTTTTAGACTTTAAAATGCTACTAAATTACATCATTAAAAAAAATTACTTCATGGTTTCACTCATTTTCACTTAGAGACGTGTAATATTTTTTGTGACAAAGAGCTATGGGTAAAATTGAAAATGAATGAAATCAAAAGGTAGCTCTTGGTACCTTTTTTTTTCATGAGTTTTTCCTTTTATGAAAAAAATTTATATGTTTTATGAAAATAATTTTTTTTAAGTATATAACCTACTATTTTTTTTGTAAATTATTATTATTTTTGTAAATTAAAAATATTTTATAAAATAATTAAAATGATTTTACTATACTTACAATTAAAAGTAAAACTATTTTGAAATAAAATAGAAAATAATATATATATTATGGACACTGTCAGTTTGAACGACCCGTAATAAAAGCCCGATAATGAGAAAGTTCGAGTTTTGAATGCAAAGGGAGCCTGAGACTTCTCTAAAATCGACTCTGAAAGCCCAAACACTAAGCCAAGCCCATAAATACCATGCCTAACTCAAAATAGAAGTTAAATTCCAAGCCCATTGTCTCTTAACCCAAGGCCTTGACCTGGCCCAGGTGAAGAGGTGATCGCCTCAACTAAGAGGAGTTGCCTGTTCACCCCAAGCATTCATGAGGCGACGCCTCATTGAAGAGGCGGCGCCTCTTCACACCAACTCTCTACAACATTAAATGTCATTAATGACAGTGGTTGGCGGCTCACCTGTTGAAGAGTTGGTCATTTTTTGACGTAAAAGAAAGGAAAAAGCAGGAAAAAAGCTTGGGAAATGAAAAAAAAAAGGTAAGGGGAGAAGGTGAGAATGATTTTTGGGAAATTGAAAAAGGGAGAGGGTCAGAGGCTTTAAAAGGGGATGTGGGGGCAAGAGAGGGGGGGTTGGAAAAAAGGTTTGGGAATTAAAAGGGAGAACTTGGAAAAAAATGACTGAAAGAAAAAAAACAGAGAGAAAGAGAAAGAAAAAAAGGAAAGGAAGAAAGGAAGAAGAAGGGGAAGAGACTTTGAAGCTTAGGAGACTTGACTCTTGAGAAGAGGAAGGGACCTCCTTGCATTCAAGGCCATTCATCCATCAACCAATCTTTGAGGGCTTAGTTAGGAGCACCAAGCACGTCCAAGTCAGTGAGTCTCCCTATTTTTAAGCTTTAAGTTTTTTTTTTTATCTTCAATAAAGACTTGATTTATTATTTTTTTGAGTGTTTTCTTAAATCATATTATTTATTTGAAGTTATAGAGAAGCATGGTTGCATGAGATATTGAACATTGATTGCTGATACTTGTATATTTGCGTCTGTTTCTCATTTACGTGCTTAATCATCGTGTTTCTTAGGACTTAAGAAATGTAGAGTGTTCCCACTTCTATTGAAGAGGCGATGAAATGTCGTCTCCTGGTCAAAGAGGCGTCATCCCTTTGACAAAGTCCTGTGTGATTATGCCTTGATTTTCCATTAGTATTCTGCATGTTTGGCATGATTCCTTTATTTAATTTGTTATATTTCGTGAGATTACGCATGCTCCCTATGTTGATCAATATTGTTTCTATTTTATTTTTTTTTGTGTTATTTAGTGGACCATTTATGAGTTTATTTTCATTTATTTTTGTGAATACTATTTGTTGATGATTTGTAAATATTATTGTTGTTGTTGTTGTATGAATTAACTTGTATGTAGTACAAGAGTTATTTGGTGATTTTTAATCACTAGACGTTTGCTTTATTTATTTTTTTAGAGTATTAATTTGTATAATTAATTAGTTTATTTTTTTATTTATGTATGGTTTATTTTTAGTATTTTTATGCTTATTTACCCCAAAAAGTTATAATCCTTAATTCCTTCTCCATTTATTTGGAATGAATAGTTGTAAATTATTTTTATTTATTTGTGATTGAATGTTGGGAATTTAAGTATAAAATGGGATTAATATGCAAATTTGGAATAAAATATAAAATTGGAAACCAACCGTGATTTGCATGTTAATAAAAAAATAATTTAATAATCAAAGGTAATAAAATACAAAACACACATGAAAGCCAACCGCAAGGTTGAGTGGACATTTCAAAAGCCCATATCTAATTTTTGAGCCCGATATATGATGATGGCTTTTGAGAACCTCTATAGAATCCAGTTGTTATACAGTGTGTCTCGACTTTTATTCGGGTGGTAACTCCATTTTTATTTTGTACCCTAAACCCACTATATATTTTCTAGTCACCAACACTTGGGCGCACGACTTAAACCCCGTCTATATATATAATTTTATAAAATTATCTTTTATAATTATGTAATTTTTCCTAAAATATTAGCGCTATTTTATAATTAAAAGTATTATTAGGTAAAATTGATATTATTTTTTAAAATAACCAAATAGTTTATAAAAAAAAGTTATATATTTTATAAAAATATTTTTTGTAAGTATCACAAATTATTTTTTTAAATTAAAATTTGTTTATAAAATAGTTAAAATTATTTTATTTTTATTTATAATGAAATAATAACAAAAAGAATAAATATCCTTAAATTTAAAGTAAAAAAATTTGATTAAAATAAATATATTAAAAAATTAATAAAATATCAAATTAATAATTAATAATATTTTTACATTTCTTTCATAAATTAAAATAAATATTCTTTAACAAAAACACAAAAGGAAATTTTTTCCTGCACTAGATATATATACACCTAATAATAAGATTTAAAATACATTTATTTTTAAATTCTATCATTGACTTGGGTGTAATTCATCTAGTGCCGGTAAAACTCTCCCACAAGGAAAATGCTTGTGACCGCAAATTGAGGAGACAAATAGCCCTAAAAGTCAACCCATCTCAATCTTTTAAAAAAAGTATGATTTTCTAATCATCTTTTACTCAATAAATCATATAAATGTTTAAAAATTACAAATTGACCTATTACCATTTATAAAATTTTATCTTATAGCCAGTAAAAAATAAAAAATAATTCTTAAAATTCTTTCATTTTTTTTCTTTAATTTACAATATTCATTTGAACTCTACTTTTAGAGGTTAAGTTAAAAACTTTTAGTAAATTTGATAAGATTGGAATTTGGATGGTATATATTTTTATAAAATTATTATGAATTTAAAAAAAAGAAAAAAATTATTTTTATGATATAAAAAGTAAATTTAAGTAATTTTTATGGAAGATTTAATTGCTTTCAACTTAAGCAGACTTTATATATTTTATTATTATTATTATTAGTCATTAATACAAAAATATAGCCGTTTGCATAAAACATTCCTAAAGCGATTAGGAAAAGTAAAACATTTCTATAAACATGTGAAAAGAAGAAAAAAAAAAGAAGGGAACAAAGAAGGAGGGAAATAAAAATGGCGGAAGTAGAAGAAGAAGAAATGTTGATATAAGTGGAAGCGGTGGTTTGGATTACGATAACTTTTCCTTACAATTTCACTATTCCCTAATATATGCAAGAAGTGGATTTTACTGTGCTTTTGAGAGTGTTTCCTTTATATCATTTTTTTTAAAAATTTTCTTGCTTTCTCTGTTTCATCTTTATCGTTTGTCCTGCAAAATGAGTTTTTCTTGAACATCTTTTCAGTCTTTTTCATTTCTGTGCTTCTTAATAGTTGCGGTTTGATGTATTGATTTTGTGACCGGTTGTTGGTATTAGTAAGTTTTCTTTGCTCTACGTCTCCCTCACTTCTCCTTCACTTTCATATGTTTTTAGTTTTTTTTCGGTCTTTATATTCTTTGGGCTTTTTATTTTTTTTTAATTTTTGTGCTTTATATTTATTTTGTACTAACCACATGTTTACTTTGTGTTGTAAATTAACTGTTTGTAGTAGTGTCTTAATGAAAATTAAGAAGTATTTTGCATTTTCAAATTTCAAGTAGTTTTTAAGTAGGTAATTGGAGTGTTGTGTTTCATATTAATTATTTACTAAAGTTTCATAATGTTGATTTAAAAATGTTAAAAAATTAATATAATAGATGGCAGAGAAAAAAAATAAAAATGAAAAAAAAAAGAAATGATGACCTGTTGAAATTACGAATCTTGATTTTTTTTGTTTGTTTTGAATGTTGAATACAAGAAAAAAAATCTACCAGACATTTATAAGTATCCTATCTCAATATCCAAACATATGCATAAAAATATACTCAAATGATTGATTATTACTAGACTAATATGTTTAACAACTTTAGAAATAATATAAAATTTCTTTCATCTTTTTTCTATTATTGCATAGTACATATGGAACTTCATTTGCCTCCTGTAATTTCTTTAGAAAATTTTAATTTTTCAAAGTTTTTCTCCAAATTTTAAAGTTTTTTTATTCTAAAAATAGTCTTGTTTCTCAAAGAAAAGCTTAATTTTTTCCTCCAAAATTTGAATATTTTCTTTGAATTTTGAAGTTTTTGATTTTGAAAAACAGTTATAAAGTCTACTCCCTAATTCATATGATTTTTGCCTAAATATGAAAAAATGAGTGCAGATATATATAGTTCAAATTCGAATTATGAAGTTTTGACCTATTTTAACTAACTTTGTTTGTTTTTATTTTCATTGACCCAAATTGATCTTGACTACTTTTTTTTTTAGCTTATTTTGTCCAAATTCTGCTCATATTATTTTTCTAACTCATTTTTCATTAAAATTCATTTATTTATCATTATCTATTTATTTTTGTATGAGTTTTAATATTTTTATGTTACATCTATTATAAGAATAAATTAATAACCAAAAGTTAAACTATAAAATAATTAATAATAAAATTAAATGATTTTATCATGAATAATTTATTTCTTTTTTTAGATTAAGGGTAAATGATTTTATTTATTTATTATAATTTAAATTTTTTATATGTACAACCATTGTAATTCCATTATTCTCTCTCTTTATTTGTATGGTCTACTATATATATATATATATATATATACTGTCATATTTATTTTAATTGATATTTGGGATTCATGTTTTATTCATCCCTACTTCTTTTTATATTTATTGCTTTAAATTTTTAAGATAAATGTTATTAGCATATAATAATGAAATTAATAAAAGGTAAATGGACTGAATACCATTAGAGGCCAATTATATACATAAAAACTAAGCTTTCCTTCAGGCTTATCCCACAAGATAGTGAGACCGGTTCTAATTTAATTAAATCACATCATTTGAATGACAATTACTGGAGCCCTTTTTACCTTCATCATATTTCTTCTATTAACTTCAAACTTAGTAAGACACTAAACAACTTAGTTAAGTGCCGATCGGTATACCTGAGAATCACTTCTTAAAGACAATTCATTGTAATTAAGAGAAATGTGTAGATATGTCAAACCTTGCAAAATATATTCATTTTTTTTTGTTCACCAAATTTTGTCCCTTATTAATTTCCAATGTCAAAAAAATTATCATAACCTTTTGACTAAAATTGTATAAGATACTCGCTCTATATCTAAAAGTAACCTCATGATATTTCCCACAACATAATATAATTGTGAGAATAAAAAAGCAATCATCTTTTGACTTATTTTTCTCAAAGAGCAAGGGGATATAAACATTGAATCTATCAAAATTAAGTATATCCTCTAATGATAAGAGAACCAAATCTAACTAAATGTACTATAAATGCCTTATAGATTTTTTTTTTTTGTATTCAACATCCAAAACAAAAAGATTAGGATTCTACTCAGTTAGATCTACGAATTTTAATGGATCATTCTTCCTATTCTTTTTATTCTTCTTTTTACCCTTTTTCCTAGTCATCTATCATATCAATAGACTTAAAATCAACATTATGAAATTTTAACAGAGAATTAATATGAAGCCTAACACTCCAGTTACTTAATAAAAATCAGTTAAAATTTGAAAATGCAAAGTACTTCTTAATTTTCAGTGAGGCAAAATTACAAACGGTTAATCTACAACACAAGCTAAAGACATAGTTAGTACAAAATAAATATGAAACACAAAAATTAAAAAAATAAAAAGCCCAAAGAATGTAGAGATCGAGAAAAAAATAAAAACAAATAGAAGTGATGGAGTGGAGACCAATAAAAGTGAGGAAGAAGTGATGGAGCAGAGAGAACGTACCGATACCAACAATAAATGAAGAGAAAAGAACCAAATATTGTAAAAAGAGTGCAAAATTACAATTTGTGAAAGCAGGAAAAGGATTGAAAAGCTTAATAATAAAAACTTTAACCCAACACAAAAAATTTAAACAAATATCTTCCTAAAAGAATGTTGATTCTCATTAATTTGTAATTCTCATCATAAAAAAGTGCAAAATTACAATTTTTGAAAAGAAGGGAAAGGATTGAAAAGCTTAATAGTAAAAATTTAAACCCTTAATAATAAAAATTTAAACCCAACACAAAAAATTTAAACAAATATCTTTCTAAAAAATGTTAGTTCTCATTAATTTATAATTTACATCCTCTTATGATAGGAGAACCAAATCAAACTAAGAGTACTATAAATCCCTTATGGATTTTCTTCTTGCATTCAACATTCAAAACAAAAAGATTAAGATTTTGCTTAGCTAGATCTACTAATTTTAATGGTTTATTCTTCCCATTATTTTTATTCTTCTTCTTACCCTTTGTAGATGGTAGGGTTTAGCGTGCGCCTAAGATTTGAGCAACCGCGACATTGTTTAGGCTCAAGACCTTAGAGAACACACTACCACTGTCACAAAGACATGGTGTGGAGATGAGGAGTCGTCACCCAGGGTAATAACTGAGACAAATAGAAAATGTGGTACTCGATTCCCTAAAAGAAAGCTAGCACCACAACCAAGAGATTATTCTGAATACGGAATACTAACTTCTTTTAGTCTCGTGTTCATTTAGAATAATTTTATAAATGATTATTTCATCATTTAATTACATGCAATTTTATTAAACCCTATTTGACATCCATCTAACCCTAGGCATCTAGCCAATAAAATTACACATAAAAAATGCACTCAAGATTGCATTGTCCCTAAGTCTAAACTATGCTAATTTTATTAAAAAGTTAGCTAAATTTACATTTTATTTACAAGAGAGAAAGAGACTAAAGGTGGGCCTATATTTTTTATTAATTAGTGAGTCTAGATCTATTTATTTTAGTTTATCTAAGGAATGGGCTTAAGTCTATTCAATTTTAAAGGAAAGTTAAATTAGTGGGCCTAAATCTAACTTAGTTTTATTTTAAGTGAAATGTGGGCCTATGTCTATTTACTTTAAAAGACATGAATTTAAGTGGGCTGAGCTAAGTTTAAACAAGTTTTAATTAACTAAGTGAGCCTAAAATCTAATTAACCTAATGGGCTTAAATTGATTTTAATTATTTAAAGTCCTAAACTATTTTTAAGCCTATTTATTAAGTGGGTTAAACCTAAATGTGGGCTTGGGGCCCAAAACATAAAATAAGCCCAAAATAAATAAAACACAAAAAATGGATCAAACAAACATTATAATGATTTTCTAGAAACCCTAAATTAATTACATGCAAACCCTAAATTAAGCTACTACCACCATTAATTTTAATTAATTTTTACCCAATTAAATGTAATTACTAATTGATTTTAAAATGCAGAAAATTAAATCTTTTACTATTCTCACTACTGGGGCTATTACAAACTACGTACAAAATTAAAATTTAACAATTATACAACCATGAATTAAATAACTACACAGAACACCAAAATGAAAAATAAAGATAAAATCCTAAATTGTATTGGAAAACAACACAGGTTCTTCCATGGCATTCCATGAACTTTCTATTCAGTTTAAACACTAGCAGCATCCTCCTCAATCCACATTCACATATGAAAATGAAAACATAGAAATAATAAGATTAGTAATGAAATTAAATAATAAAATAATAACGAAATAAAATAAAAATCATAAAAAAGAAGAGAAGAAAAAAAATGAAGGTTGTGCATATGCTTTAAGATAGTCCCTCAGATTGAGAATGTCACCGTTGTTTTTGACTTGTTATTTGATTATGGACAGAGGCTAAAAAAATGTTGGACCATTCTTGTTGAAAGACCTGTATAAAAAAAGAGCTTTGATAAAAATTGAAGTTTCTGGTGCCCTGGGCGTTTTCAATGGCGTCTAAGTTTTTTAGGATTTATGTGTAAGTCTCCAAAAATTTTCCTTTCAAAAAAAGTTCCTCTCTCGCACGCACGTAGACTCTGCTTTTAAATGCAGAGTATGTCTGCATACTGACTTCCTCCTTTGGAGGAACAAACTTATCTCTCCAAAACAGAGTGATAAGATTTGATTTTTGAAAGTTTTGAATGTGTCAAAATTTTTTTCAAATAAAAATAATAATACAAATTCAATTTTTAACCAATTAAAATACTAAAAAAATTGACAAAAATAAGAAAAAATATGCAAAAAGTTGAAAAAATGGGACTTTTACGCGTTGGCATTACACCAATGTCAATCATCATTTTAAATGCCGACCCTAATTTTAATTTTTTTAACTTTTAATTACCAAAAGACCCCTAAAAAATTGACTTCCTTGTAATCAAATCCTAAAAAATGTTGTAATTTAGTCCCTAAAGTCCAAAAAATCAACAACCAAGTTCAATTTTTTGAATGAATTTCATCATAGGGGCTTACGTCGTAATTGTGCACAATTGTATCCCGAAATTGGGTGCTTACACCTTTCTTCCCAATCATCTACATATATTAATTTTTTAATAGATTCAAATCAACATTATGAAACTTTAATAGACAATTAATATGAAACCCAATAGTCCAGTTACTTAATAAAAATCATTTAAAATTTGAAAATGCAAAGTACTTCTTAATTTTCAGTGAGGCAAAATTACAAATGGTTACTCTGTAGCACATGATAAACATAAAGTTAGCATAAACAAATATTATAGCCAGCGGAGTTTAGTGCGCGCCCAAGTCTTTGGCGACCATGGTACTGTGTGAGCTCGAGGTCTACTAGGAAATGCAAAATAAGTTTGAACCCCAAATTAGAGAAGGATTTACCACCTAGATGAGACCTGAGACACACAGTATGACAATTGAATTTCGTAAAAGTTCTCAGAAGCTATCATCTAAGAATGAGTTTGGAAACTAGGTATAGGCTTTTGGAATGCCTTCCCAACCTTGCGGTTAGCCTTCGTTTGTGTTTTGTATTTTATTACCTTTAATTATTCAATTACTTCTTTATTAACATGCAAATTACAATTATTTCCATCTAATTTTCAAGTTTTACAATTAAGTTCAAGTTTGTACATTAATGCAATTTCATGTATTTCATATGATTTACAATATTTATTATATAAGTAAGCATCCATTCACTTAATAAATATAAATTCACATGTAAAGAAAGGAGGGAGGAGAATAGATTACTGCCTTTTTAATGCAAGATAGTGTAAATAAATGAGGAATTAACCAAAAATAAACTAAAAGTAAACGAAAATTAAACTTGTAATTCGACAAGTGCTAAAAGGGTGGCTTTTTGAAAAATATAGGTAATTTTTGATTTTTCACAAAGAGCAAACTTAAAATAGAATTTGAGTTCAAAATAGATGAAGATTATGAGCAATAAAAACATAAGGAATTTATAGAAGTTCGACCTTCAAAGCCTACGTCCTCTCCTCAATAATAAGTTGAGAATTTCAATCTGTTATCAATCTACTTCAAGGTGTAGATTAAACCTTTACAAGTTTAAATCAAGCTACCCAAGTGTTTTCCCAAGACTCACACTCAAACCTAAGTGTTTTCATAAGGCTCACACTTTAACCCAAGTGTTTTCAATGGCTCACACTCAAACCCAAGTGTTTTTAATTTTTCACACTTAAACCCAAGTATTTTCAATGGTTCACACTTAATCCCAAGTGTTTTCAATGGCTCACACTCAAACCCACTTGCTAAGAATAATCCTCTTAGCTTATAAGTGAATAAAACCCTAACCCAACTCACTCAATCTCACTATTGAGCTTTTAAATAATAGTTTTAAATACTCACCAACCCACACTTAAGAACACTCTTAAGATAGAAGGAATTTTGCAAGAATTAAATATTAAGAACTTTGGTGGTTGAAGAATAAAATTCAAGATTAATTCCTTAAGATTGCTCTAAATGTGTTTGCTTAACTTCCTTCTCTTATTCCAGCTTTATTCTAAGTAATATTTAAATCCTCTAAGAGAAAAAGAGTTGTTGGAGGTGCATTTAATACAAATAGAGCTATTTGAACCACCCAACAAGAAGAATTTTTGCACGTTGTTATGATCATAATTTTGGAGGCACTAACGAGATTTGAATTTTCTCACTTTCATGAACATAAATATGGTGGTGACGATGGTCATGACAACTTTTAGGTAACTTTTTGGAGTTAGTTGTCATGATCATAATTTTGGCCATCATGATCATAACAGTGGTGGTGACGTTAGTTGTGACTACTCTTGGGAACCTTTCAAAAATTGCAAATTGAATCTTCAAAATTTTTCTTGAAAATTTTTTCTAATGATTAGGAGTTGCTTATGACCATATATAATGAAGATTCCCACAATGTTTGAACAAATTTGACTTCGGATCTTAATAGAAAATTCGATCTTTCATTTTCTAGATATATCATAATCATGATGAGCTCATCGCAACTCATGAAGAAACTACAAACTTTAAAAATTAATATACAGACCTTTTATTGCTTAAGTCCGGACTTGAATTTTACAATATTTATTGACTTGAATATAAACACTTAACACATGGATTAAATATAATTTTACTTTATTACTTGTGGCCATAAAAATAGATTATTTTACCCCTCAAGATTCAACAATCTCTCCTTTCTTGATAGTAACAAATAATTATGTAAAATTAGGTTAAAATTAGAAGGAAATACTCCCCCATAAAATAAGCCTAAAATTAAACTTGAAAAAAATCATTAAACAAGTTCATTTTGCATATTTGAGCAATAAATATCAATAAATTAAGATCATAAGTGAAGCATTCTCATGGCCATAGCAATCAAAGAGCAGCTCTTAAACATTAATTAAAATACATTCAAAATAGTTCTCCCCCTTTCAAAAATAAGTCAGAACCATAAAATCCTTTCTCCCTAAACATAATTCACAATAACCTAAAAATAAACATAAACATTTTACATTTTACATTTTCTCCCCCTTTATTACTATAAAAAACAACAAGAGAGAGATTTCTAAAAAGAAAGGTTAAAAAAAGTGAAAGGCCGTAACCATGTCAAGTTTTAAGAAGACTTAAAAAATCTTGTTAAAAAGAAAAATAAAAATTAAAGCAAATATGCCCCAAATAGTGTGAAAGGCCACAACACAATATGATGAACAATTTGCTTCACATAAGCAATATCCATAACTAGAAAGTTTTTACAAAATTGGCATCTAATATTCAAAAAATCAAATCAATATTTTTGAAAAGGGAATACTGCAATTACAGTTAATTTGCTTCACATCAACCATCAACACCTCTAATTTAATCAATATCAATGCTTAAGCAAAAAATAACATCACATAGTATACATATGCATACTAAGTTAACCACAAAAATTACAAACTTTGCAAAATCAATATTCAATCACAGTTATATAATCAAACTAAAACACAAAAATAGTATAATTAATGTTAATATCAAGAACATATCAAATGCAATAAATTTTCAAATTCAATATCCATAAATCAATATCAATATCAATAAAAAAAATATTTATTTCCAAACAAATCACAAAATATTACCAACCAACAATTCCAACAAATTGCACTTGCAATTTAACCAAAAAAATCTCCATAAATACAAATAAATACTAAATATCCATAAACATCAAATATCCATGTCACTTTCATAAGATGACCAACAACTAGGGTTAATTTAGCCTTTCTCCCCTTTAAGTATAGTAAAAAACTGTTAAGAAAGGAGGGGAACTACTATCTAACATAGCAGTGAACCAAAACAAAACAAAAATATATGTCCTAAGTATTAAAAGGCTACAACAACATCAAGTTCTATAAAAATATGAAAACCAAAATTAAAAACAAGAAACAAATTATGAAATGAGATGTATGATGCAGAATCTATGATATGTATGAGAGGAAGAGAGATTGGCCTTTAAGTAGGCTACATCTTTAACAAGAGTTCCAAGTTTGAGGTCCATGACATTAAAGTGAGACTTCATGACTGCAAGTGTAATATCCCGTGTTTTTAAATATTTTAATACTGTATCGGGATATGCAGTGTTAATAATTTTTGTATATAATATTGATATTTTATGAGTTTGTTATTTAATTAAAGCTTATTTTAATTGTTTATATTATTTTAAGTACTTTACGTAAAATCTTCCCGAGACTTGTATTTTCGAGGAAATTACATGTAAGTAATTTAATATTAATTATTTTAAATGGATTTACAAAATTGCATGAGTTCATACATTATTTTAAATGTCATATATATATATATATACATGCACATATATCTACATAATTAATTAAATTAGGGTTTATTTCCATTAAGTCATACTATATTATATAGTTATTATTTAATTAGCATGTGTATGTGTACATATATATATTATTGTGTATTTTAAAATATGTGGTGTGTGATTTTCTTAAATATTATATTAATATATTTTAATAAAAATTATTAAAGTTATTAATATATATATATATAACTTTGCAAAATTACCAAACCTACCCCCCCTTTTCTTCTTCCTCCCGACGCCACCTCTTCCCCCTTCCCACTGCAACTCTGGCCGATTACCGTCGGTGTTCCTCCCGGACGTCCACCCTCTTCCTCCAGCAGCTCCGCCACTCCCTTCACCCTCTCCGATGCTGGTGAAGCTAAGAAAAACCGTTTTGGTCGAAAGTTGCATCTTCCTCCACACCTTGCGATTTCGGCCACCAAATCCTCTCTTTCCAGTGTCGTTGAACTCCTCTGAGGCCATTGAAGATGATTCTAAGCTTTTTTTAAGCTTAAAACTCGATTTGGTAAGGTTTTTGTTAATTTTTCAAATTCGGCCATTTTAGCTTTTTAATTTTTTTTGAGCTTCAATTGATCGATTCATGAAAAATTCCTTAACAAAAGTTGCTCCCCTTAGCTTAATATTCATGTGTGAATTTTTGTAGAACTTTTGGAATTTATTTTGATTTTTGGGTATTTTGATTATTTTATTATTATTTTCTAATTTTCGAAAATTAATTAATTAAATTATGAAATTGTGTTTTATGGTAATTATAGGTGTTGAAATGAATTATAGAAATTTATTTGGAATTTTTTTGAATTTTTATGTATTTATTTTGAATTTATTTAGTTTATGTAATTTTGGAAAAATAGGGTTAATTGTGTGTTTAATTGAAGTTAATTGGTTAATTAAGTTTATTTAGTGATATTATTGAAAAATATGTTGAGAAAATTAATTTTGTGCAATTATATTATTTTTGGTGAATTTTTGAATTAATTTTAGTATATTTATATATATAGGGGTATTTTGGTAATTTTATCCTAAATTGGCTAAAAATGTAATTAAATTGGTTTTAATAGTTATTTAGGGTATAAAAATGATTTCTACAAATTATTTAGTATTTTTAACTAATTAAAACTATTTTTTGTAAATTATTTTCAATTATATATATAATATACGATTTTTCTAATAAAATGAGTTTTTATCGGTTTTTTCTATGTTTTAGGGTTAATTACGTAATTTATACTTATAAAATGTATTTCTATGATATAAGGTATTTTTGATATTTCTTTTTTGTTATGTGAATTGCGGACCTCTGTCGGTAAACTGTAGTTTGTAGTCCGACCGAGGGGTTATGATTATGGTTCTGTGCCTATTTTTTGATGTGTGTTTCTTACAGGGCCGACTCTACTTTTTGAGTAGAGAGATGTCCATTTTACAGGGGAGGTTCTGCTGGATTTTCGATAGAATTCTCGTAAAACGTGATATTCGGTCGAATTTTAATTTTTAATTATGTGTCTAATATTCTAGATTGAGTTTCTAGGATTTTCTGTTCGGTTTATTTTGATGTCTGTTATTATTGTTTGTTTAGTTGCGTTGAGACCGAGGCCTAGTGGACCAGACCCATCGGACCCATCTCGAGGAGCGCAATAATTAGTGAGTTGTTATTTTATTTATTTATGCTCTAGGGTGCATGATTTTATAAATATATGTTTTATTTTGATTAAATATGCATAATAATTTAATTAGTACTTAAGTTTATTTTTTGTTTATTTTTTATATATTTTAAATTATATGCATGCTTTATTAAACATTCATATTTAAAATGTTTTTAAATATATATTTAGTTTATTTTACAATTATATTGAATTTATTTGACGTATATATACTCGAAATATACCTGGTTTACTTTTGGTATATTTCTAGTATATATATGGTTTATATTGCTATTTTATTTAAATTCATGCATCATTTATTTATGAATGTTGTTTTATATTTAAAATGAAGGATATCAATAGAACGTGCTACCTAGTGGGCAGCACTAGGACCGAGTACGTACCGGTACGCTTATATCATTTAGGCTATATTACTAATTTGCTTGAGGATATAGATTGGATTTGATTATTTGATGTGTGAGAAAGGATTTGGGAGTGTGATTGCTGGAGCTCGGTTGACCAAGTGTCTCGGGGCCAATCACACTGACAGTCAGACTGCTGGAGCTCGGTCGACTTAGTGTCTCGGGGCCAGTCTACTGTCCAAATGGAACAAGTGAATATATTGGAATAAGTGAGCCTGTATGGCTAGAGTGTTGTCTAACACTGTTTTGAGGTTGCGATTTTTTCTAGGGTTCTATTTGATCCTTCATAAACTGTGTTTTTAGTAACAATATATAAAATGATTTTATTGCATCTGTGTGTATTTGCTTGTATATATATACTTATTATATATATATACTTTTGACTGTGTGCATTGCCATTTAGTATGCATGTATATATATTATGGCAATTCACTCAGTGAGGTTTGACTCCTCTCCGTTGACTATTTTTTTCAGAAGAGTCATCATCTTCAGACCTAAGTAGGAGGCCCTTACACCGAATTTCTTCTGCCCCGGCTTCTTTATGTAAACTGCTCACCTGAGTTCTATTTTTATAATCTAGACATTGTAGTAGTTGTAAATAAATTATGGGTTTTATGTATTATATTTGTGTGAGTTATGTATTTTAAGAATTTGAACTGAAACTTGTATTAAAGGATTTATTTATATATGAGATGAGAATTTGATTTAATTTCATTTGGTGGAAATGTTATTTTGATATTTATGATTTTATTTCCGCTGCATAATATTTTACTTAATTGTGTTATTATTATTATTGCTCGAGTTTATTTTTTTTTATTTTAGGCTTGCTACGGGTTTCGGATTTGAAAGAATTCCTATTCCTTAGCGCCGGTCATGGCCCTTGTTTTAGGTCGTGATAGCAAAGGAGGTTTAAATGCCTTCAAATTTGCTGTTAAGATGAACTTGGAGCTGGTTAAACACTAATTAAAGAGGATTGCTTGGCTTGGCCTCTTCATTATCTTCAGGGGCTGTAATATTGGGCATTTTTTAATAGTTAAAGGAGCTTCACACTTGGCCATTTTTTGGAACTCTAAGAAATCACAATCATGCCAAATTATTTTTCCCTTCTTATCTATTTCTCATTAATAAACAACAGTAGTCACATTGAATTTTCTATAAGTTCCTTTAATTTCATTTTATTAAGCAACTCAATCATCTAATCTTCATATCCCAATACTCTCACATAGTCCCAATCAAAGATAGAATGAATTGGGTAAGATTTAATAATTTTGTACCTTTCTTTTTGCTCTTTAGTTACAAGCAAGGACAACAAGGATCAAATGGGCCACTTTTCTGATAATTTTTTGCTATTTTCCTTTCTTTATCGACTTCGTGGATGTTGACATGGTGAAAGATGCGATTTGGGATAATGAATGAATGATGATTATAGAATGATTGTAAAAATGATATGGGATTAGGTTAAAAATGAAAAGGGAAAGAAATCTTAAAAAAATTAGGTCAAAGATAGAAAGGGGAAATTGGTGGATGGCTCTAGGAAGGAGGAAAAATTAGGTTAATGAAAAAAATGCTTTAAATACCCATACTTTTAACCCTAAACACGTCATAGGTGATGAAAGAGAAGTCATGATTATGATAAAAAAAAATTACAACATAGTTAAAATAGATTTTATTAAAATGTTGACACAAAGAGTTATGATCATGACTAAGCTATTATAACTGAATTATATCAAGATAAAATTAATGGTAGTGATCATCAAATTTACTGCCCAAAATAAAATTTTAAATGCATTAAAAGTTGATTGCAAATTAATTTTCATCAGTGATTAGATTTTCAAAATCAGGAAAATTAATTTATCAAACATAATTTTGAATAAAACATGAATTTATTTGAAAGAATAGACTTATCATTACTAATGACAGTAATATAAAAATCATGATTTAAATCCAAAATTTTCAAAATATAAGCCTTTGAACTTGGGTTGAGCCATTTCTACAACAATAGGGACTAATACAATATTGCATCATAATTAATCAAAATTCAAGGATATAATAAATTAACCACTCAAGGTTTAAACAATTGATTATAATTATATAAGCAAACATAAATCATAATGTATTACCATCCAACATGCTAATATCTTTTCTCTATGTCTAAATAAGTGAAGAGGTTGACCTTCCTGGTCATATGCCTTGAAAATTCACTATCTAGATATCACTTCTCTTTCCATATCGTCAATTCCAAACATACCTACACGAAAATACTTCATCATATTTTAGGTACCCAAATGTATCTGGGTTATTGAGGGTTAGCATTGAAAAATCTATCATGTGAGTAACTCAAGCGAGTCTTTCTAATATAATATCTAAAATTTTTGTGCCCCATTACACCACAATAATGGCATATAACATTTGGTGCATGCTCTTTCATTTTAAAATTATGAAAACCATAAGAATGAGCATGATTGTATTTCCTAAGCTTAGGTTCTTTTGAGTCATTAGCTTTAGACTTGTTAGTTTTAATTCCATTAGACTTTTTAGGTTTATTGGTTTTAAGACTAAGTCTTGAATGAACCTTAGTAATTAAATTACTTAGGCTTACACCTTTTGAAGAGCTAGCATGAACATTTTCAAATCTAATTCCATTTTTAGATTTCAAAGGGGTGGAAGTCATAGAAATCATCCCATTAAGTATTTATTTTCCTTAGTTAAATCTAGAAATGGACTTTTTGAGATTGCTATTTTCACTTTCTAAAAATGCATTTTGTTTAATAAGTTTAGCATTCTCATTAGCAACCTTAATTTTCTTAGAATTGCATTCATTCAATAAATTGGTAAACTCTTCATTAGAAGATCTTGACTTCTCAAGTTCTTTTTTTAGAGCTTTCACCATTTCTTTGAGTGAAGTAATTCTAGATGAATATTTGTCACATTTATTCATCAATTTTTCACAAGCAAGTAATAATTCACCATTGGATTCAAAGTCTAAAGTTACCTCATCACTTGAAGGTTCCTCCAAAGCCATAAAGCAAAGAATTACAACTTCTCCATCGATTTGATCATCACTAGATTCACTCAAATCATTCCAAGTTGCTTTAAGTGCTTGCTTCTTTTCCTTTTTGTGCTTCCTATCTTTCTTAAAGGATTTTGTTATGTGTCATTTATGCATATAATTTTAGGAGTATTTTTATTAGTTTTATAATATATTTTTATAAGTTTATTTAATTGTTATTAATTTTACTTGCATTTAGCATAATATTATTTAATTTGCATTTTAAAGACTACATCTGCATAATATTTAATAATTAAGTGCATTATAGTATCTAATTAAGTTATTTGTTGCAGTTTTGTGAACTGAAGCTAGTGTATAACCATGTCTGCAAAGTCTCTCTGCACAAATTACGTACACAAGATAGCGCACAATTGTGTGCTTATCAAGAATCCTGCACACTTTACCACACGACTGTGCAAGAAGGTATGCACTGACATGATTAAAGTCAAGCCTAATGAAGAAGCTATGCACACCCTACCTATGGAAATGTATCAGGCCGTGCATAAATTTAGAATAGGACACACCCAAGTGCATGGCCATGCGCTAGGGTGTGCATAAAAAATTAACGTACATGCTTGCATACATGCCGTAGTGCTCACTCTTGTGCATGACTATGCGCTAGGGTGTGCACTGATGAAAAATCTTCCTCTTTCATTTAGGATTACGAATTTAGAAGATTTTAAAAATTGAAAGATTATAGAATGAGAATATTCTAGAATTAGAAGTTTTGAGGGTAAGAGATGACTATAAAAAGAGGATTAATTCATTAATTCAAAGGGAGAATTCATTCAAATCAGCATTCAGAGATATTTTGAGTAAAGAAGAAGCAAAGTTTCAAGTCAATCACATTTAAGCATAATTATTCTCATGTTTAGAATATCTTTGATTATGATTATTTCCATCTTATGTAACTAATTTACTCAGGATCTGGATTCATGTAGTTAGACTACTGCTTGTTTGCATTTTTATGTTTTAATTCAATAAATTAATATTCAGTCAATTTTATAGGTTGCTTTTATATGTTCTTCTATTTAATTTTAGGCCTGATTAAATGCATGCTTTTGGGTAGATTATTAGACAATGAAAATTGCATGATCCATTAGCTCATAGACCTGTGAAACTTAGGAACCTCGGTCACGAAAGTAGAAGAATCCTTCGGGGAGTATTAAATTGCTAAGGAACTTAATGAGTCCTATTAATTTACTTAACCATAAAAATAGGCGGTAATTAGTTTTAACAAGCTTGAATGATCTTAAAAGAAACTTTAAGTAATTTACCCTTGAATGTATTAACAAGTTGAATTAAGATGAAATCCTGTAATTCAAGTAAGTGTTTAGTGAAGTGAATCTAGACTTTATCTTTTGATTATTAAATTTTTGTTTAGAATTTATCTTTGTTAGTTAATATAGTTTTCTATTTCAATTAAATATATTTTATTAGCTTGTGGAGATAAAATTATAGCTAGTACTTAGTATCGATCTCTTTATAGGAATGATACTTGATATTCAAACTTTACTACTTATTGCGAACCATGTAGTAGCAAAAATTGCTTAATAAGTTTTTGGAGCCATTGCCGGGGAGATTGACAATACCAATATTAACATACTTTCTATTTTTACTAGACTAGCATTTTATTTTATTTTCCTTACTCTTTCTTTTTTGGTAATTGAGTATAGTTTATGCAAACAAGATCAAAATGTCTTAAACTAGAGAAAGTAAATCTAGAGATTGAAAAAACTTGCAAAAAGAACTGTAAAGAGAAAAAGGAAAAAGGAAAAAGGAAAAAGATAGAAGAATGGCTGGACAAGGAGCTCAAGCAAGGACTTTAGAAGAATATAGTGTTCCTAGTCATATAAGAAGCTAAAATTGCATTGTAAAGCCAACCATCAAAGCTAGTAACTTTAAGATCAAACCTACATACATCCAGATGGTTTCACAATATTAGTTTGGTGGACTACCAACAGAGAACCCAAATGTATATATAACCTTTTTCTTAGACATCTATGACACTTTCAAGATCAATGGAGTGAGCATAGATGCTATTCACCTTAGACTATTTCCATTCTCATTACGAGACAAGGCAAAGTTGTGGTTAAGATCATTAGCTCCAAATTCCATCACCTCATGGGATACACTTTCTAAGGCTTTTCTTACTCCATATCATCCATTAAGGAAGACTGCTAAATATCACCAAGACCTCGTAGGATTTGGGCAATAGGTTGGAGAAACTCTCTACAAAGCTTGGGAGAGATTTAAAGACTTATAAAGACATTGCCCTCATTATGGCATTCTGAATTGGCTCTTTATGCAAATATTCTACCAAGGACTGTTTGAGTCTTTGAAAATCACCATAGATGCTACTGCATAAGGCTCTTTCTTGAGTAAAACACCGAATGATGCATATGCACTCTTGGAAAATATGGCATTGAATAATTATCAGTGGCATGGAGAAAAAAATAGCCTAGAAAAGCAGCAAGAGTGTATGAGGTTGACAACTTAAGTATGGTAAATGCTAAGTTGGACTTACTCATAAAGCAGTTACAAAAGCTCCACTTCATAGGTTACCCATCATAGGTGCTATCTTATGAAGTATGTACAGGTGGACATTCCACCACAACGTGTCAACAAGGTAACATTTTCTCTCAAGATTATTCCATTGAGTAATTAAATGCTTTGAATGACTTTAATGACAGACCTCAACGGAATCTATACTTTAACACATAGAACCTTGGATGGAGAAACCACTTAAATTTCTTATGGTTAAATCAAGGAGGGAATTCAAACTCAAATACAAATCAAAGGTACAAAGCACCACTGAGCTTGTAATAAAAGAGCACTTACCCTTAACCCGAACCTAAGTCCAATCTTAAAATGATGATGGAAAACTTCATCCAATCATAAAGCAAGATAAATCAAACACTTCAAGAAGGTTTTGAGCAGCATGAAGAGAATTTCAAGCGCATGGATGCAAGGTTGGAACAATTAGCCATACACAACAAGATGCTAGAACACCAAATAGCATCACAAGTAAGCTCTTCCAATTTTTGACAAATGGAAAAATTTTCTAGTCAACCTGAGAACCTAAGAGAGCATGTGAATGCAATAACTTTATGAAGTGGGAAGCAATTACCTAAAGTTGAGCACAAGATTAAGAAACCAAAGGCTAAGCCAGATGAATTACTAAAAGAAGGAGAGAAGCTAAAGAGTAATGAGTTAGATCAAGAGCCTAAGACGATGAAGACACCTTGTATACCTTTCCCTTAACAGATGGGTAATGTAGCACTTGATAAGCAATTTTAAAAGGTTGTAAAGGTGTTCAAACAATTAGATATCACCATTCCCTTCTTGGAGGCAGTCACCCAAAAGCCAAATGCCTCAAAGACATCATAACTAATAAGAGGAAGTGGGAGGATTATGACACTATACTTGTAAACGACGGGGTTTAGTGTGTGCCCAAGATTTTAGCAACTATGACATTGTTTGGGCTCAAAGCCTTAGGGAACACACTACTATGTCACAAAGACATAGCGTGGAGATGAGGAGTCACCACCCAGGGTAATAACTGGGACAAATCAAAAGGTGGTACTTGATTCTTTAAAAGAAAGCTAACACCACAATCAAGAGATTCTGGGAACGGAACACTAACTTCTCTTAGTCTCGTGTTCATTTAGAATTACTTTATGAATTACTATCTTATTCTCTAATTACATGCAATTTTACTTAAACCAAATTAAATATCCATCTAACCCAAAAAAGGCAACAGGTCATAAAATTACATGTAAAAAATGCATATAAAAGGCAGCATCCCTAAATCAAAACTAGGTTAATTTTTTTTTAAAGTTAGCTAATTTTACATATTTTTATTTACAAGTAAAATGGACCATAAAAAGACTTATATTTTTAATTAATTTTAGTAAGCTTAAGTCTATTTATTTTAATTAAACTAAGGGAATAGTCTTAAGTCTACCAAATTTTAAAGAAGGAATTAAATTAATAAGTGAGCTTATTTTATTTGAGTGAAATGTGGGCTTAATTCTATTCATTTTAAAAGAAATAAATTTAATGGACTGAGCTACATTTAAATAGATTTTAATTAACTATAAATGGGCCTAAAGTCTAAATTTTTTTTAAAAGAAAAATAAAATGCTTTACTGGGCTGGGCTAAATTCTGAATTTTAATTAAAATAGACCTAAGTCTAATTAACTTAATGGGCCTAAATTGATTTTGATTAATTAACCTAAACCATTTTTAAGTCTATTTTTTATTTAGTGGGTTTGGACCTATCGTGGGTTTGGGGCCCAAAGAACTAAAAGATCCAAAAAAAGAAAAATCATATCAAACACAAGATTTATGTGATTTTCTAAAAAAAACCCTAAATTAATTTACATACAACCCTAAATTAATCTACACCCATCATTGATTTTAATTTATTTTTACCCAATTGAACCTAAATCACTAATCAATTTTAGTGGAGAGAATATAAAATTCTATTATTTCTCACTATTAGGGCTATTACAAACTACTATGCAGAAATTAAAATCAAATTAATTACAACTCAGAACAAAAGAAAATTAAAAGAACACAAAAATCATAAATCCTAAATCCTACGGGGGTTTACAGATCTCAATCCATAATATTCTATGGATTCTTCCAATGGTCACTGCCCAAAATCATATATCTCCAACCTTATTCCCAGAGCATTATAGAGCAAGAATAAAAAAAATTTAATCAATAAATATTAAATCAATAATTAAAAATAAAGAAATCAAATTAACTTTAAAATAAAAAGACAGAGAGAAGGAGAAAATGATGTGCAGTGTAATTTGATGGCCCCTCAGAGTGATTTTCATTATTTTTTGGAGTTGATAGTGTTGATTTCTTGATTCTTTGGACTTTGAGAATGAAAAGGATGTAGTTTTTTTTTTTTTTTTTGTAGGTTTCCTCAGGATAAAAAACAAATATGGCTATGGCCTTCTGTGCGATAAAATTAGGATTTTTTATTTTCTCCCACAGACCCAAAAGGTTTTTTCCCTCAATTTTTTACACAGCTCCTCTCCCTCCCAAAAAGGCCCATTATTGTAGACTTCTCTCTCAACTTTTAAAGCTGCTTGAAGCCAACTTTCCCTGTTTAATCGCAGGGGAGTTACGCAATATTAGGGATGAGAGCAAAAGGCTCTATGTAGATTTTTCTTTTGAATTTTCAAATCTTAAAGAGATCAAGTGATTTATTTATCTTTGAAAAAGTCTTCCAAGGCACGACACGTGAAATCTGGCCAACAAAAAATTAAAAAGACATAAATTTTTTTTTTTATGAAAATCGATATTCTAAAATGCCGACGGAGCCTGCGCAATGCCGATCGAGCTTGCGTAATGCCAATCGAGCCAGTCAGGCCTGTAGTGCCAACCGGCATTGGTGGAATGCCGACTGACATTCCACTTCGCAGGTCGATCAGATTTAAGGATGAGTCGATTGGTTCGGTCCAAAACCTAGCCGACTAGTTCAGTTCAATAATTTTTTTAATTAACAAATAAAATCACAAAAAGGCTCTCGAAAGTTTCTAAATTTTGCAATCAAAACCTTGAAAAATCAATTTTGTAAATAAAACCTTAAAATGCAGTAATTTAGTCATTTGAATCGCAAAACTCGACATCGGAGGCCAATTCTTAATTAGATATTCATCATAGGGGCTTTCATCGCATGCACGCACAATGACATCCTGAAATTAGGTGCTTACAATACCAATGAATGAAGAATGCAGTGTTGTGATAAGAAATAAGGTCCCTCCAAAACTTAAAGATCAAAGGAGTATCTTTATACCTTGTGTTATTAGAAAATTAGCTATTGGTAAAGCTTTATGTGATTTAGGAGCTAGTATGAGTTTAGTGCCTCTATCTTTATGCAGGAAATTAAGTATAGGAGATCCGAAGCCTACCAATATTTCATTACAGCTTGTAGATAGATCATTTATATATCCAATGGGCATATTAATGGATATTCCAGTAAAAGTGGGATAATTTTATGCCCCTTGTGATTTTGTGATTGTCAAAATAAAAGAAGATTCTCATATTCCTATTATTCTAGGGCATTCTTCCTTGGCTACAGCTAGAGTTATCATTGATGTTAAGAGAGGAAAAATAACAATTGAAGTTGGGGAAGAGAAGGTTGAGTTTGATGTGTTCAAAATGGCACAACAATCTCCTTATTTTCAAGTGGATGTAGTTAAAGTTTATGGTAAAGATGTTCTTCTAAAAATTTCCAAGGAGCCACTTAAAACCTGCCTCATTCATGATACCAAGGAGGTAAAAGCAATAAAAAAAGTTAATAAGAAAAAGGGGTCTTTAAAGAAGAATGCTAAAGAGTGGCGAATTAAAAGTGCTGTGAAGGATATGAATTTGAAGACTTTTTTACCTTCTTTTCTAATGCCAAATAAGCAAGCTCAAATAGGCAAGGATTATTCTTTAATTAATCCTCCTTAATTATCAAATGGGAATTTGGTCGAGCTAATGACTATAAATAAGGTATAATGGGAGGCAACCCATTCAACTTTAATTTGTTTCAATATTTTATTTTTATTTTTTTTTGCAACTTAATATGGGTGCACGGTCATGCAACTAGCCATGCCTAGGTCATTGTCTACCTTCCTCTCATTTAGGGAAGTCTGTAATAATCCGAAATTTTAAATATTTTTATGTTGTATCGGGATATACAGTATTAATAATTTTAATATATATATTTGACTATTTAATTATTTTGTTAATAATTAAAGTTAATATTAAATTATTTTAAGTTTTCTATGTAAAATTTTTCCGAAACCTATATTTTTGGGAAAATAATACCTAAATAATAATTTATTTATTTACGTTAGTTCATTTTAGTATATTGCATGGTTTCATGCATGATTATATTTTGCATATTAATATATATACATATGCATATATATATATAATTATTTAGGGTTTAATGTTTAAATTATGTATATATTATACTTTTTATTATTATTATATGTGTTATATATGTATATGTATATATATTTATTTGTGCTGTGTATTTATTTTGAATATTATATAGTTGTTGTATTTAATATAAAGATATATTAATGTATATATATATATATATATATATATATATATATATATATATATATATATATATATATATAAGCTTATACAAAAATTACAAAATGTGCCATTGGCTTCTTCCTTAAGATCCCGACGCCCTCACCCCCTTCCCTCACTATGAAATCCCGTTCCCTTTTGTTTAATGTGCCTCCCGGAGTGCCGCCTCCTTCCCCAGCTGCTCCGCCACCTTCTTCCACCCATTTTCGGCGTCGTTTGGCTGTATTCTTGCCGGAATCCTGAAACCCATCATCAACTCCGTTCAACCACTTTTCGACCACTGTTTTTTATGATTCTGGTGTTTTTTTGTTCCTAGAACTCCATAGAAGCCAATTCCAAGCTTCCTTTAGCTTGAAAACTCGATTTGGTAAGGATTTAAGTTTGATTTCATTTTCGGCCATTTGAGTTTCTTGATTTGTTTGAACTTCAATCTTAGTGATTCAAGCTAAATTCCTTTACAAAAGTTGCTTCTATTAGCTCAATCTACATCCTGGAATTTTTGGAATTTATTTTGATTTTTGTGAATTTTTGATATTTTATTAATATTTTTTAATTTTCGCAAATTAATTAAATAAATTGTGATTTTTGGTGTTTATAGAGGTTGAAATTAATTTTATAATTTAATTTATAATTTTTGTGATTTTTGTGTAATTATTATAATTTTATTTAGTTTATGTGAACTTTGGAAATTTAGGTTAAATGAGTATTTTGGTAAAATTAATTGGTTAATTGAGTATAATTATTGATTTTATTGAATTATATGTTGAGAAAATAATTTTTGAGTAATTATATAATTTTTAGTGATTTTTTGAATAATTATAGTATATTATGTGAATTATTATATATTAGGGGTATTTTGGTAATTTGAGAGTGATATTAGTTGAATATTAAGTTTAATTGGTTTTAATAATTATTTGAGGTATAAAAATGATTTTTACAAATTATTTATTATTTTTAACTAATTAAAACTATTTTTTGAATTTTATTTTCAAATTATATATAATATACTATTTTTGTAAATAAATGAGTTTTTAGTGATTTTTAATATGTTTTTGGGCTAATTAAGTAATTTGGATTTATTAAATGAATTTCTATTAATATTTGTGAATTTATCAAGAATTATTGATTTTTAGTAATATTTTATTAATATTAGGGTTTTTAACTATAAATCAGTGAAATAATTATTTTTAATGTTTAAATATCTAAATTGCTGTATTTTGGTATATAAAGGGTATTTTCAGTATTTTTGGAATTTTTATGTATTCTATGTATATCTCGTGAATTGTGAACCCCGGTCGGTGAAATTGTAGTTTGGGAATCCGATCGAGGGATTGTGTGGATATTTATATTCGAAGTGTGTTTTCTTGTAGGACCGACTCTACTTTCTGAGTAGAGAGATGTCCGTTTTACAGAGGAGGTTCTACCGAATTTTTGAAAGACTTCTCATAAAATGTGACATTCGGTCAAATTCCTATTCCTTATCTCTGTCCAGTATTCTAGATCGAGTCTCTAGAAATTACATTCGATTTATTCTAATTTCGTGTTGTGATTTATTTGTTAGTTGTGTTGAGACTGAGGCCTAGTGGATCAGGCTCGTCAGAACCGTCTCGTGGAGTGCACAACTGTGAGTTGTTATTTTATATATACGTGTATTAGGATGCATGTTTTTAGAAATGTATGTTTTAATTGTATGAAATATGCATAAACAATTTAATAAATGCTTAAGTATATTTTAGGTATATTTTAAATTAAATGCATGTATTATTCTTGATTTATACCTAAAATGTTTTTAAGTATATATATGGTTTATTTTATAATTGAACTGAATTTGCTTAACGTATATATACTTGAAATATACTCGATTTATTTTTGGTATATTTCTAGTATATATATGGATTATATTGCCATTTAAATTAATATTATGCATCATTTATTTTACGAATGTATGGATTTATTTTAAATGAAGGATATCAATCGAACGTGCTACCTAGTGGGCAGCACTAGGACCGAGTACGTACCGGTACGATGATAAATGGTAGGTTAAATTATTAAGCTATTTATGGATATTGATTGGATTGATTTGATTGATGTGAGATGTGATTTGAGAGTGTGATTGCTAGAGCTTGGTTGACCTAGTATCTCGGGGCCAATCACACTGACAGTCAGACTGTTGGAGCTCGGTTGACTTAGTGTCTCGGGGCCAGTCTACTGTCCAAATGGAACAAGTGAATTTATTTGGAATAAGTGAGCCTGTATGGCTAGAGTGTTGTCTAACACTATTTGAGGTTGCGATCATTTAGGGTTCTATTTGATCCTTCATAAACATATATTTTTCAGTGTTATATATATAAAATGATTTTTGCTACATCTGTGTGTGTTTGCCTGTATAGATATATATTTATTATATATACTATTAGGTGTTTGCATTTGTCATTTAGTTATGCATGTATATATATATCATAACAATTCACTTAGTGAGGTTTGACTCCCCTCCGTTGATTTCATTTTCAGGAGAGTCTTCGTCCTCAGACCTCAGTAGCAAGCTTATATGCCGGATTTCTTCCGCCCCGGCCTTATTGTGTAAAATGCTTACCTAAGTTTTATTTCATATTCTAGACAGTGCAGTAGTAGTTTCAGTGAGCTGTATGTATTATATATGTATGACATTTAAATTTCAAAAGTTTGAACCGAGTATTTGTATTGAAGGATTTATATTATATGAGATGGATTTATATTATTAAATGAGTTGATAATTTATTATTTTACTTATAAGATTTAATTCTGCTGCATAATGTTTTATTTATTTTATTATTTTGCATGCTTTTAATTTTTTAAGGCTTGCTACGGGTTCCGGATTTGAAAGAATTCTCGTTCCCTAACGCCGGTCATAGCCCCAATTTTAGGTCATGACAAAATCATTCTTTCCACCTCTCATTTTATTTCTTTTCTTCATAAGTCATTGCGAACACTGACTTTTTTAAGTATGGGGGAGAGAATATATATTTTATTACACATTTTCTACATTTGATTCCATCTCTGTATCATATCATATATTACATTTTGCATGATTGCATCCACACACACACACACACACACACACACACACACTGAATTTTTGTAATTTATCACTGTGATGAGTAGAGTGCATCGAATGTGATTTCAATGTACATGTTTGATAATCTTTTGTTAATGCTTGATTTGTAAATTTTAAAGTTAGGTTGATAATTTAAGATTAAAGACTTCTGAAATTCTAATGACCTTAATACTTACTTACTTTTGAATAACTAAATTTGAAAATTGATAGTTCAAAAAACTGCTTGTAAATGATACTTGGATGTTATCTTTTGTTCTAATCTTGACACTAGCACATAACCTAATAGCAGTTAAAAAAAACTCTCTTTAGAGCAGTGTATAAATTTTACTACTCCAATGCTCTAATTTAAGTATAAGTATCCAAAGGACTCATTTGACAATGTCCATGTTTAGTAATACTGGAATGGTGGGGGATTACTGAAAGTGAGAAGAATAAAGAGATTAAAGCGAGATAGAGCATAAAATGCACTCGCTAATAAAATAAAATAAAAATTGCTATCTTTTATGTGATGGAATTAAGGGTGGCTTGAGGTTGCAGAAAATAGTATCATTTACTTCCTTTTTCTTGATTACCAATTTGCATGTTTTCATAAATTTAATAGCTAAGTTTGCTCTTCATTTGATAAAACTTACGTCTTTAACTTTGAATTATCAGTCTAATTTTAATTTATAAGCTTTGTATTAACCTAAGATTATGGCAGATGGACATTTAGAAATCTGTCAATATGCTAAGTTTGTTGCATTGATGAATGTTCTTATGCATTTTGGTTGAGGACAAGCAAAGGTTTAGTGTGGGGGAATTTGTTATGTGTTATTTATACATATAATTAGGAGCATTTTTATTGGTTTTATAATATATTTTTATAAGTTTATTTAATTGTTATTAATTTTACTTACATTTAGCATAATATTATTTAATTTGGATTTTAAAGAATACATCAACACGTTTGTTTAATAATTAAGTGCATTATAGTATCTAATTAAATTATTTATTACAGTTTTGTGAACTGAAGCCAGTGCATAACTGTGTCTGGAAAGTCTTTCTGCATAAATTGTGTACACAAGCTAGCACACGACTGTGTGCTCATCAAGAATCCTGCACGCTTTACCATATGACTGTACAAGAAGGTGTGCACTGACATGATTAAAGCTAAGCTCGGTGAGGAAGCTATGCACACCCCACCATACAGCTATGTGTCAGGTGGTGCATAAATTTGGAATAGTATACACCCAAGTGCATGGCCATGCACTAGGGCGTGCACACAAAATTAATGTATAAGCTTGCATACATGCCCTAGTGCACACTCTTGTGCATGGCCATGCGCTAGGGTATATGTAGACACCCAATTTCGGGATGATATATTATGGATGTAACAAAGGACTCCAATGATAAAAATGTCTTCGATGCTTAATGTTTAAAAAATTCTAAAAGCTTTTAAAGTAAGGATTCAATGTTTTCAGGGACGAAACCGTAAAGTTCTTTTTAGGGCCTAATTGTAAAATTTAAATTTTTTCGGGGGCTTTTTTGTAATTAAATGTTAAAAAAAAAGTGTGTCGGAATTCCATAATTTTGACCGAAATTACATAATTCTGATTGAAATTCTGATTGGAATTACATAATTCCGATCGAAATTATGTAATTCCGATCGGAATTACAACAATTCCGATCGGAATTACACAATCTCAGTTGGAATTGAATTCTTTCATTTTCCTATTTCTAAATTGCTTCCAGTGTTTTAATTGGTTTAAACTTCCTAATTAATTCAATCTAAATTGGTTTAAACTTCCTAATTAATTCATTCCTAATTGGTTTAAAATTCCTGAATACACTTTAGGAATTAGAATCACATTAGGATTGGGATTAGGCCTCCTGGTTCTACTATAAAAAGAAAGGAAGGAGTAGTGGAAGAGGGGAGGAAGCGCAGGAAAGAAGCGTAGGAGGAAAAAAAAAGAAAAAAAGAGGAAAAGAAGAGAAGGGCATTGTGTTTTTTATTTACTTTTAATCAAAAATTCTTTTGATTCATCAATTAATTCAAAAACTCATAAAGGATTTTTTGAAGAAAAGATTCGAAGACTTATCAAGAACGGTGAATTATAAATATGAGGAGCACCCTAATCATCCATAAGCATACCATATTCTTCTTCTTCTGCTATTTATTTATTTATTTGTTTATTTATTATTCTATTTATTTTATCATAATTTATTCATTAATTATTATTATTTTTTATGGTGATTGTGGAGGAAAACACATGGTGATCATATGAGGAAGATGAATTGAAAATCCACAGAAGACTATGGATAAAGCCCCGTAGAGACTTAGTTTCTAGAGTTTTATTTTTTATTTTTTATTGTCTCTATTTTTTTCTTTATTTTTATATTTTTTTATTAATTATTTTATGAATTAATGTAATAGCCCCAATAGTGGGAATAGTAATAAAATTATGTGTGTGGTTGCATGATTTTTTATTAAATTGGTTAGTAAAATTAGGTTTCAATTTGGTAATTATTTAAATCAATGGAGGAAGTAGATTACTTTAGGTTGCATATTAATATAAATTAGGGTTTTAGTAAGCAATAAATTTAATTATTTGTTTGATCTTATTTAATTATTTATGTTATGCTATTATTTGTTTTTGGGTTTATTTATTATTTTTGTGTATTTTGGGCCTTAAGCCCACTTTAGGCCTTGATTTATTTATTTAAGTTTAGGTAATTTTTTTAGCCCATATTACTTAATAATTAATTAGGTTTAATTAATTAAAATATATTTTTAGGTCCATAATTAATTAGATTTTAGATTAGAAATACCTTTAGGCCCATTTAACTAATTAGACATAGGTCCACTTAATTTAATTTAATTAATTTAGACTTAGCTTACTTAATTTAAGCCCTTTTTCATAATTTGTAGATTTAAGATCATTATTTAATTAAAACATGAGGAATTAAGCTCATTAATTTAAATACCTTTATAACATGTAGAATTAGGCCTAATTTTTAGAATTAAAATTAGTAGACTTAGGTTCATTTAATTAAAATAAAAAGGAATTAGGTCTTTAAGTTCACTTATAATTTAAAACATGTAGACTTTAGTTCATTTATTTAAAATCCATGTATATTAGACTAATTTAGGGGTTATGTGATTGAATGCATTATTTACTTGTATATTTCATGACTAGTTTGCCTTGGAGTTTATTGTTTTTGGCTTTATATGAAATTGCATGTAAATAGACGATAAAATAGTGATTCATAAAGTAATTCTAAATGAACACAAGACTGAAAGAAGTTGGTATTTCGTATCCAGAATCTCCTGGTTGTGGTGTTGGCTTTCTTTTAGGGAATCGAGTACCACCTTTTCAATTTGTCCTAGTTATTACCCTGGGTGGCGACCTCTCATCTCCACGCCATGTCTCTGTGACAATGGTTAGTGTGTTCTCTAGAGCCTTGAGCTCAAATAGTGACGCGGTTGCTAAAATCTTAGATGCGCACTAAACCCCGCCGTCTTCAGTGTACACTCATGAAAAATCTTCCTCTTTCATTTAGGATTACGGATTTAGAAGATTTCAAAAATTGAAAGATTATAGAATGAGAATATTCTAGAATTGAAAGTTTTGGGGGCAAGGGATGGCTATAAAAAGAGGATTAATTCATTAATTCAAAGGGAGAATTTATTCAAATAAGCATTTAGAGATATTTTGAGCAGACAAGAAGTAGAGTTTCAAGTCAATCATGTTCAAGCATAATTGTTCTCATGTTTAAAATATCTTTGATTATGATTATTTCCATAATGTGTAACTAATTTACTCAGGGTTTGGATTCGTGTAGCTAGACTATTGCTTGTTTGGATTTTTATGTTTTAATTCAATAAGTTAATATTTAGTTGATTTTATAGGTTGCTTTTGTATGTTCTTGTATTTGACTTTAGGTCTGATTAAATGCATGCTTTTGGGTAGATTAGTAACAATAAAAGTTGCATGATCTATTAGCTAATAGACCTATGAAACTTAGCAGCCTCGATCACGAAAGTAGACGAATCCTTTGGGGAGTATTAAATTGCTAAGGAACTTAATGAGTCTTAATTAATTTACTTGACCATGAAAATAGACGGTAATTAGTTTTGACATGCTTGAATGATCTTAAAAGAGACTTTAAGTAATTTACCCTTGACTGTATTAACAAGTTGAATTAAGATTAAATCCTGTAATTCAAGTAAGTGTCTAATGAAGTGAATCCAAGCTCTATCTTTTGATTATTGAATTTTTGTTTAGAATTTATCTTTGCTAGTTAATATAGTTTTATATTTCAATTAAATCTATTTTGTTAGCTTGTGGAGATAAAATTATGGTTAGTACTTGGTATCAATCTCCTAATGGAAACGATACTTGATACTCGAACTTTACTATTTATTGCAAATCGTGCACTTATGAAAATTGCCTATTAGATTTCTTCAACTTTAGGCATTTAGATTTAATATAACCCAATTTGTTGCATTTATAGCAAATCATTTGATCCTTCTTACTTGAGTCTTGCTTCTTGAATCCTCTTTTATTCTTCATGATGAGATCTCTAACCTTTTTTAAATTTATAGAATAATTATCTTCATTATCACTTGAGTCACTTGCACTAGTGTTTCTATTTGGCTTGAGAGCAATGTTTTGTCATTCTTGGCCATCTCTTCCTTTACCACTTGATTCCTTTTGATCTCATGGGTGAGAAGCTTCCCTAGAAGCTCATCCGTGGGTAGAATAGAAAAATCATTTGCTTTTTCAATTGAGGTCATCTTAGCTTCCTAAACCTTTTGAGGCAAACTCATAAGAATTTTGTTGTTAATATTGTCATTTGAAAATTTCTTGCTAAGTTTCCTCATAGAGTTAATAAGAGTGATAAGCCTACTCCACACATCACTAATTTTCTCATAAGGCTTTATTTCAAAGAATTCATACTCTCTTCCAAGCATTTGTAATTTCTTATTCTTGACTTGACTAGTGCCTTCATGCTTGGTCTTGAGACATTCCTAAATTTCTTTGGCTGACCTCAAATGCTCTATCTTATTATATTCTTCTTTACTTAAACCACAGTAGAGAATGGTGATTGCCTTTCTATTTCTCAAGTTAGCTTTTGATTGTTCATCATTCCATTGCTTTCTAGGGATGGTCACCTCATTGCCTTCATTGTGTTTTTTTTGTTAGAGGACTCAAATCTTCTTCAATAATGTCCTATAAATTAACTCCTTCACTATCTAAGAACATCTCTATTTTATTTCTCCAATATGTATAATCAGTTCTAAAAAAAATGGAGGTCTTATGTAGCTAGGGCATGAACATTGAGGGTGGCAATAACTTAAGTTGTGGAGGCCATGATCTATTCTCCAAGATGGTTAAATCTTTAAAAATGGAGACCAAAGCTCTGATACCAAATGTAATTCTACAAGTGCCAAGAGGGGGGGTGAATTGGCTTTTTGAGAAATATAGGTAATTTTTTATTTTTCACAAAGAGCAAACTTAAAATAGAATTTGAGTTGAAATAGATGAAGATTATGAGCCATTAAAAAACATAAGGAATTTATAGAGGTTCGGCCCTTAAAGCCTATGTCCTCTCCTCAACAACAAGTTAAGAATTTCAATCCACTAGCAATCTACTTCAAGGTGTAGATTAAACCCTTACAAGCTTAGATCAAGCTACCCAACTATTTTCCTAAGGTTCACACTTAAGCCTAAGTGTTTTTACAAGGCTCACACTCTAACCCAAGTATTTTCAATGGCTCATATTCAAACCCAACTATTTTCAATGGTTCATACTTAAACCCAGGTGTTTTCAATAGTTCACACTCAAACCCAAGTGTTTTCATTGGCTCACACTTAACCCACTTGCTAAGAATAATTCTCTTAGCTTATAAGTGAATAAAACCCTAACCTAGCTCACTTAATCTCATTATTAAGCTTTTGAATAATAGTTTTAAACACTCACCAACCCATACTTAAGAACACTTTTGAGATAAAAGGAATTTGTAAGAATTAAAGATTAAGAACTTGGGTGGTTGAAGAATTAAATTCAAGATGAATTGCTTAAGATTGCTTTAAATGTGTTTTCTCAACTTCCTTCTATTGTTCTAACTATGTTCTAAGTAGTATTTAAACCTTCTAAGAGAAAAATAGTTGTTAGAGGTGCATTTAATGCAAATAGAGCTGTTTAAACCACCCAAAAAGAAGCAGGTTTGCACATCATCATGATTATGACAAAATCATCATGATCATAATTTTAGAGGTGCCAAAAATAGATTTGAATTTTCGCACTTTCATTATCATAACTATGGTGGTCATGATGGTCATGACAACTCTCGGTAACTTTTTGGAGTTAGTCATTATAATTGTGACAAAATCTTCATGATAATAATTTTGGCCATTATGATTATAACAGTGGTGGTGATGTTGGTCGTGACTGCTCTCGGGAACTTTTCTAAAATTACAAATTGAATCTTTATTATTTTACTTGAAATTTTTTTGTAGTGATTGGGATTTGCTTTTGACCATATAAAATGAAGATTCCCACTATATTTGACCAAATTTGACTTTGCATCTTAATAGAAAATTTGATCTTCCATTTTCTAGTATATCATGATCATAATGAGCTTATCACAACTCATGAGAGAACTGCAAACTTCAAAAATTAATATATTAACCCTTCATTACTTAAGTCTGGACTTGAATTTTGCAATATTAATTGACCTGAATATAAACACTTAATACATGGATTAAATATAATTTTACTCAATTACTTGTGACTATTAAAAAAGATTATTTTACCCCTCAAGGTTCAACCAAAAACATAAGTAAGAAACAAATAAAAAAGGAATATGAATTAAAATTGGATGATCTGAATCATCTCAAATTTCCTGAAATAAGTAAAATATTAATCTCCTTAAGTATATAAATCCTATAAGAGGTGGCCATAGAGTTAGTCCATAGGCTAAATAAACATAAATGAAATTAATAAATGCCTAACTATTTCGACTAAACTAAGTAAATGAATAATCGTGTAAAAGTTACGAAATTAAAGAAAAATGCAAATACATACAAACATAAACCATGTGAAAGGAATAAGGAAATCATAAATAAGTTATGTGTGGCTTTATCAAAGTGGTGACACCTCATTATAACAATAAATTGACATGCCTCTTAAGTTCTAAAGTAAACAAAATATGATGGAAATTAATGGAAATTGACAACTACACCAACCAATCTAAAAGGTCATTTCATGAACATAACATAAATGGAGGATAATCTAAAGAAGTACAAGAAAGTAAACAAAGAGAGGTGTTTATTCAAAATAAGGATCTAACTTAAAAAAGTGGAAACTCTTACTACTTATAAGCTTGTTTTTTTTAAAAAAAAAAATGATTAGACATCAGAGTTTGGTCTTAATCTTAAAATCCACTTGCATGCAAGAGATCTTCTTCTTCTTCTTCTTTGAGAATGAGCCTTTAAGCCAAATTTCTCCTTTTTTTTCTTCAAAATATGCCCTCCCTTTTTAGAGCTTTTTTCTAAAACTTTCTCCCTAAAAAATTTCTAAAAATTGCTAACCCCCCTTTTACTCTCCATACCCTTTTTTTATTCCCCATGACTTGACAAATCAGTTGACAATTCTCTACCTCCGACAAGAACTGGACAACTAGAAAGAACATCATCGATGTCCAAAGAATCACTTAGAGGAGTGGCGATAGACAAAGCAAAAGCCATCCTCGAAGCTTGACAATAAGACTTGAAAGCAAAAACAGGAGATACGAACGAATGCATGACACCTGGATCAAATAGAACCCATGCATCTAAGTAACAGATAGAAATAATACTTGCCATGACTGCATTAGATGTCTGAGCATCCTACTGAGTAAGATGGAAGACTCTGACCTGTCCTCGACCTTTTTGCTGGTTGGTAGAAACCTAGCCAACACCTCTGGCACCTCTACCACAACCTTGTTGGGGAATAATATGGGTAGACCTTTGATGCTTGGCTGGAGGCAACTGAAAAGGAACGGGTGCAACATTAGCAATCGACTATTAAGGGAATCACAGAATCTGCGGCTGTTGATATCCAAAACAGGGACACGATATAGTAAAATGTCCCGTTTACCCGCATCTGAAACATGTCAGTGGTGTCATGTAACATGGTCCCTGATGGACTCTGTCATAAGTCTGATAAACACTGGCAGCTGACCCAGAACTACAACCACTACTGCTGCTCGAAGCACCTGTCCAAAGTTTGAACGGTCTACACTGACCTCCACGGTCATGTCTACTACTCCGATGTACCCATTGCTGCTGTCTTTGAGTCTGTTGGGCTGGACTCCTCTGCTGACTACTCGATCCAATCTAAAAACTCGAGTATGGAGTAGTCTGAAATCCACCTGATTGAACACCCAATTGGTAATAATCAGGCATAGCACCTTGCCTGACTAGCCTCAGCTCAATCTCCTTAGCCAACTCTATCACTAACTCCAGAGTAAGGCCCGCTGTAAGCATACCAGCAAATGCAGAACCCAATCTAGTGACATAAGTGGTGATTAAGAAGTACTGGTATCGCATAAGATCCTTTGCATGTTTGCTAAGCCAAAGGAACTCTCTAGTATAATCCTCAATAGATTTGTCACCTCGAGAAATACTGGTCAATTGGAGTCTGTAACTCATACAAAGTGGCTCTGGGCAGAATCTCCTCATTAATTGCTCTCTGAATTGAGCCCGGGTCATTGTCATCATATAAGGTTGGATCATCTGAATAAACCAATCTAGGGTTGGTCCTTTTACAGATAGCTCGACTATCATGATCTACTGGTACTCGGTGTGAGTAGTTTGAGTCCTCATCTCAATCGCATGCAAAAAATCTAGAGGGTCTGAAGTCTCATCGAAGGCGATCCTACCGACTCTGGCATAAAATAGGGCTGCCTCAGGGTCAGACAAACCCTGTTGATAGGAATGATGAATAGGCAGGGCAACAGGAGGTACTAGAATATCCTCGTACTCAAGCTCTACAGGTTCCTTATCCTGTACCTTTCTCTGTCTACGGTGACCTGCCGCTCCTCGAGTTCTACCTCTGCCATGACCTTAGTGCCTAACTGGCGACTCAGGAGGTAAAACTTCATCCTGGAAGGACTCATCATCCTCAGCCTCAACGACCAATGGAGTGACATGCGCTTGCCTCCTCATTCTAAAAAAATAAACAGAAGGATTCAGACAAAATAGAAAACTAACGGTAACGTAGAAAACTAAATCAAGGAACACTTATCAAGACATACTCGAACCTAATTAACTGTAGTAGTTTCAAAAGAAAACATGATACTGAAAACTAGGGCCACAACTCACACAACTAAGGCCCTGACATAAAACTTCTCTCTGATACCAACTTTGTTACGACCCAAAATAGGGGCCATGACCGGCGTTAGGGAACGGGAATTCTTTCGAATCCGAAACCCGTAACAAACCTTAAAAGAAAATAATGCAATAAAATAAAATAAATAAAATATTTATTCAGTAAAAATTAAATCTCAATTAATAAAAATAAGTTACTCAACATCCTTTTAATAAAATAATAACACATCATATATAATAAATAAAAATCTTTAATACAGTCTTCAGAGAAACACTCCGAATTAAAATCCTCATACATGAATAAATACAAATACAACTCACGATAGATTTAAATACAACTACTACTGCAGCGTCTAAAGTACAAAATAAAACTTAAAAGAGTGATTTACATAATAAAGCTGGAGCGAAAAAAATTCGGCGGACAGGTCTACTGTTGAGGTCTGAAGAAGAGGACTCTTCTGTAAAAATATTAATGGAGGGGAGTCAGACCTCATGAGTGAATTATTATAATATATATACACACATAGCTAAATGTCAAATGCAGACACTTAAAAGCATATATAATAAATATATATATAGGCAAATACACACAGATGCAAAGAAAATCATTTTTATAATAATACTGAAAATCATCAGTCATGAAGGATCAAATAGAACCCTATATAATCGCAACCTTAATACCAATAGAAAGTACTCTAGCCATATAGGCTCACTTAATTCCAAGTAAATTCACTTAATCCATATAGATAGTAGACTGGCCCTGAGACACTAAGTCGACTGAGCTCCAACAGTCTAACTGTCAGTGTGATTAGCCCCGAGACACTAGGTCAACCGAGCTTCAGCAATCACACTCTCAATCACATTAATCTCAATCAAATCAATATCAATCAATCATAATCATCACAATTAATTTTCACTTTGTTCTAATCTAACACACCGGTAGGTACACGGTCATAGTGCTGCCCACTGGGAAACATGTTTTATCGATATCCTTCATTTATATTAAAACATACATTCAGAAAAATAAATAATGCATAATGTCATTTAAATTAAACAAATAAATCATATATATACCAGAAATATACTTAAAATAAACTAAGTATATTTTAGGTATATATACGTATAATAAATTCAATTAAATCATGTAATATACTCAAAATCAACCAATAATATACTTAACATAATTTGAATATAAATCACAAAGAAAACATGCATTTATTTTTAAATATACCAAAAATATACCTAAGCATTTAATAAAGTAATTATGTAAAATTTACATTTAAAATATATAATTTCTAAAACATGCAACCTAAAACAATGCATATATATCATAATAACTCACAATTGTGCGCTCATCAAGACGGGTTTGGTCCACTAGGTCTCGGTCTCGGCGCAATTAACAATAAAATAATAACACGAAATCAGAATAAATCTAACTTAACTTCTAGAGACTCGATATAGGATTACTAACACAGACAAAGAATATGAATTAGACCTGATATCACGTTTTATGAGAATTCTACCGAAAATTTGATAGATTTTCCTCTATAAAACGGACATCTCTCTACTTAAAAAGTAGAGCCGGCCCTGCAAGAAAAGTACATTTCGATTAAAAATTCTCACAACTCCTCGGTCGGGATCCCAAACTGCAATTTCCCCTAACTGAGATCCACAATCCACAATTCACAACAAAATACAATAAATATATTAAAATCCAATAAGTTCCAAAAATACCCTTTAAATACAAACATATAGCAATTTAAACATTAAAAACACTGAAAGTAATTATTTTATCGATAATTACTTAAAAACCCTAATATTAATATAATATTATTAAAAATCGGTATTTCTCGATAATTTCACAAATATTAATAAAAATTCATTTTAAAAATATAAATTACTTAATTAGTCCAAAAACATACTAAAAATCCTTTTATTTACAAAAATAGTATTTTATATATAATTTGAAAATAATTTTTGAAAATAGTATTAATTAGTTAAAATTAGTAATTAATTCATAAAAATCATTTTTATACCTCAAATAATTATTAAAACCAATTAAATTTAATATTTAACCAAAAGCATGACCAAATTACTAAAATACCCCTAGTATATAAAATTCACATAAAATACTAATAACACTCAAAAATTCAATAAAAATTATATAAATACTCAAAAATTATTTTCTCAACATATTATTCTCTAAAATCCACAAATACACTTAATTAACCAATTATTTCTAATTAAATATATATTTAACCTATATTTTCAAAATTGACATAAACTAAATATAATTATAAAAATTACATAAAAATCAAAAAAATTATAAATTAAATTCTAAAATTAATATTAACCACCAAAAACACCAAAAATCACAATTTCATAATTTATTTATTTAATTTACGAAAATTATAAAATAATAATAAAATAATAAAAAATTAACAAAAATCAAAATGATTTCCAAAAATTATACAAAAATTCTAGGATGTAGATTAAGCTATAGGGATCAACTTTTATGAAGAAACTTTTTATGAATCATAAGGAATCAAGCTCAAAAAATTTAAGAAACCAAAAATGGCCGAAACTTAAAATCAATCACCACTGAAATCTAAGCCAAACCAAGTGAAACGAAGCTTAGAAACACACTCACCAAAAAGAAAGGAAGAGAATGGGACCAGTGGTGTCGAAAATGGTGGCCAAAATCGTGAGGAACGAAGGTGGTGAGGATTTTCGGTTTCTCGGCCTATTCGAGCTTCAACGGTGCTGGAGAAGGGAGGAAATGGTGGCGGAGCTAGCTAGAGGAAGAGGCGGAGGCCTGGGTGGCACACCGACAGTGGCTGATCGGAGTTACAGTGACGGTGAGGTTTGGGAGGGGAAGGAAGAAGAGAGTGAGGGTAGGTTTTGTAATTTAGGTATATATATATATATATAATATAATAACTTTATAATATACTAGTCATCAAAATTCACACACCACATAATTTAATACACACACACATATTAATATATACACATTTAAATAAATAATAAACCCTAAATATATGTGCATATATATATATATATATATATAATATATATATATATATATATATATATATATATATATATATATATATATATATATAAGCTTATAAAATACACTTAAATAATGTCATTAAATAAAATATACCCAATAATATTATTTAAAACAAGGTATATATATATATATTACAAAATAAATTATTGAAATACTAATCGTAATATATATATCAAAACCCTAATTAACAATAAATAATAATAATAAAACTTATTAAATGAATAAATAATCACATTTATCTTTAAAATTTATTAACACTGCATATCCTATTTTATATTAAAATAATTTAAAAACTCGGATTATAACATATAATTAGAGCCCAATTTTACTAAAATTTCAATTTTGCCACCATAGTCCCCCTTAAATAAAACGGCACCATTTTCATATTTTGACGTTCTTGCCCTCCTTTAATGCCAAATGATGTCGTTTGGTATAGCCTTTTTTTTCAATATACTCAAACCCTAAGTCATCTTATTCCTAACTCTTCCTCCTATTGTTTCTCACATCACAACTGCCTTCTCATTCTCATCACCTTCCTTTACTTCTTCCCTTTCCTCTGTCCCAAACCCTAACCTAGCTTAGCTATGCCTTATTTTGTGAATTCTGTGGGAAGGTAAGCCATGTGTATTGATTTATTAACTATCAATTTTTTTGAGTTTGAACATCTTAAATTCTATGTTGAATGCTTTTATAATCTTCTATACAACTGCAGTATGCTGTGAAGAGGAAGGCTGTGGGAATTTGGGGTTGTAAGGACTGTGGAAAAATCAAAGTAGGCGATGCCTACTTTGAAGTAAAGCTCTGGTGCGTTCTATTTCCTTCTTTCCTGCATGAATTAATTTTTCTTTTCTTTTTTTTTAAAGAAATCTCTTTCTAACAGTGTATGTTTATTTCTTGGCAGTTGTATTAAAAGAAGTGGATTACAATAAGAGCATTAAGTATTTCAGTTTTTTCATTTTTATTTTTAATTTTGGTTGTATTTATATTTGGCATTTTTTGTATTTTTAGAAATATATAATTTTTTTATCTTGAATAAATTGATTATGTTGTTTCCCTTAGTTTAACTGTTAAATCTTTGAAAAAATGATTATTTTTAAATGTGCAAATGAAGAATAGGACATTACATTTGTTAGTTTTTTAGTTAAGTATGGAAAATTATGGGTAAAAGGAAATTTGTTGTTCTTATTTTGTAATTTAATATATAAAACATATATTTTATTTTTTAAAAAGGAAGAACTGATTGTTTGTTAAAATAGAAAAATAGGTGTGCTGATTTTGTAATTTAAGAAAAAGATTTTTTTTTTTAAATAAAGGCGCTATTGTATATTAAAATTAAAAACAGTATAAATATGCTGGAATTCGATTATATTGTGTTTTTTTGTAGCAATCTAACTTTTTTGTCACTTCTTAAATTCTTCACTTCTTAAGTGATTATTATACGAATATTAAATTGGATAAATATATGGGGTTAACCAAAAAAAAGTAAATTAAAATATTAAATTGGATAAAAATTATGAAATTGATAAAAGTTAGAAAAATTGTGGTATAGTATTAATTTTTACATGTGGTTATAAAATATACAACTAGTTTTTTTAAACACTTGTATATGTTTGTTTAATTTAGCATCATTTGTATTGTCAAAGCAGTGTTTTTTAGAAGCAATGCGAATTTATACTAAAAAAAAACTTTCGCTTTATTTTATCTATTCATTTGTTAAGAATTTTATTTTATTTTTTCAAAAAAAAAAAAGAGAGCAATTAAATGGAAATATTTTATGGTTTTAAATTAAATAAAAAATAATATTTAAAAATAAATAAATAACAATAAGACATTATTTTTTTCTAGTGCTATTTTTTTGTAATTATTTTTAAAATATGAATTGAATCGGTTGTTATTTTATTTATTATTTTTAGGTTATGTCATGGCTGAAATTTTTTGTTTAGAAAAAAATGCTTATGTAATAATAAATTTAATATAAAAAATTGTATGTGTTGATGAAATGCCTTATTTAAAATTTTTCAATCTAGCTAAAAAAAACTTACTATTTTTTTTTGAATCAAAAGTAAGAATATTATTGCAAATCAAAAGTCAGAACATCAAATATAAACGGAGGAGGAGACAAAATCCCTTCCTCCGGACTATACATGGAAGCAGAAACTCTAGCTAAGCTATGAGAAACTAAATTCGTTGATCGCCTAATAAAAGAAACCTTATAATAAGTGTAGATACCCGATTCGATCGGTTCGTGTTAGAGGACGAATTAGGGATGCTTAGTTTGATTAGCCCGTTGTCAAGCCCGATGATGAGAAAACTCGAAACTTGAATGCAAGTGAAGCCCGAAATCTTTTTGAGAATGAACTTAAAAGCCTAAGCCCAAAGAACCTAAACCCATGCAAGCCTAAACTTTTTGGCCTAAAAGGCCCAAACTTATGAGCCAAAGACACAAAAGAGACGATCGCCTCTTCATCAAGCCACTTGCTACTGCATTAAATGACGTTTATCAAGGACAACAAGTTGGTGGATCCCCACTTGTTCTTGCTCTACAATTACAACAAGAATAATTGATTTTTGGGAAAAAGTTTGGACTAAAAAGGGATGGTAATGATGAAGAGAGTAAAGGGAGGGATTAAGTCGGAAAAGAAAAAAAGATAAAAAGGAAAAGGGAGTAGGAAATTTGGGAGAAGGAGGAGATCTACAAGAGAGGGTGGATAGAAAAAGAAAAAGGAGAAGTTTAGTGAGGGAGAAAAAAGGTAAGTTCTGAAACAAAAAAAAAGAGGTTCTGGAAAAAGGAAATGTTTTTGGGGAAGAAATTAATCATTGAGAAGAAGGGAAAAAACTTGCATTCGGGTGTGCAAAAATCAAGTCCGTATCTCTGAGGGTCAATTATTTTGAGAAAAATTCTTGTTTCATTGTAAGTTTTGTTTATTTACAGTAATTATTGATTATTTGAAAACTAAGTTTATTGTCTGTGAGAGTCGTCTACATTTGCTGGTTAAACGATTGCCTCTCTAATCGTCTCTGCGGAGAGGCGATCGCCTCTTCAATCATTCTGCAAAGAGGTGATCGCCTCACTACAAAGGTGATCTGATTCAACAATAACATTCCAAACCTGGTTATCTTTCAGCCAGCTGAGTGCTTCTCTGAGACTCATAGCCTCAGCCATCAAAGGAGATATCTACGGCCAATAAGAAATGTTGCATCTAGTTTTTTGGAACTGCCCTGTTGTATCTCCAATAACCATACCACACCCATACTGATTTGATGCTGTGAAAATGGCAGCATCCATATTACGTGTGCAATATCCATCCGGAGGTTTCTTCCACTTGACCCCATTATCGCTATTCTTCACATGATCATGACATTGCTGCTTCTGCGCTAAAAGCCACTGTTTTAAATAAGCAGAGGTGCTTTGAACTATCTGCACAAAATTTCTAGACTTCAACTTCTAGACCATCGAATTTCTATTACCCCAAATAGACCACATTAACGTTGCTGCTAGGCAACAATCCTCATCAGAACATCGACTCAATTCAGCGCACCACCAATCCAACTATATTTGTGATAGCATTCCTATATAAACCAACAGTAGAAGCCATCCACACATTCTCCACACATGGGCAAAAAACTAGACTACGTAAAATAGTCTCATATGCTCTTTGGCACATATGATCCACCGCACCCACCATCTCATCCACCAAGCATCTATAAGCACTCCTAACGGAATAGATTCCTTTTCTTTCCCAAAACCAATACCAATAGTCACTTCCGTAATTCAGACTAAAAGGAATAGAATAAATGAGGTTTCTGTCCCTTTCATTAAACAAGTCATTTATGATATCAACATCCCATATATGACAATCTGGGGGCATAAGAGAACTAGCCGTAGCATTCAGCAGATTTCCCACTACCTCAGTACTGATTTTTCCGTTCACATCCGGAAGCCAAGCATCCTGCCAAATTAAAATATCCTTCCCGTCACCGACCCTTTTCCTGTAACCCAGACGCAGCAAGTCTTGAGCTATCATTAGACTCTGCCATACGTAACTCGGGTTGTTACAAATGGAAGCATCTAAGAATGAGTTATAGGGATAGTATCTAACCTTGAAAATTCTAGAAATTAAGGCATTAGGTCTTGTTAAAAGTCTCCACCCATGTTTGCCGAGTAGTGCAACATTAAAATCATGAAACCGTCTAAAGCCCATACCACCGACTTCCTTACGCATACTAAGACGATCCCAGGCTGCCTAATGGATGCCACTACTGCCGGTACCCCCATTGTTCCACCAGAATGCACTAAGCATTCTTTCTATGTCAACACACACCTCCTTAGGAAGGAGAAACACGCTCATAGCATACGCATGGACGGCTTGAGCCACGGATTTAAGCAATACCTCCTTCCCACCCTTAGACAGGAATCGGGACTTCGACCTTTGAACCCTTCTACACACCGTCTCTTTAACAAAATTAAAAACTTGCTTCCTATCTCTCCCTATTAAAGAAGGCAATCCCAAGTAATTGCCATGATTCGATGTCATATATTCACCAAGCGAAGCATAAATTCTCTGCTTAACACTATCTTTCGAATTCATGCTGAAAGAAATAGAAGATTTGTTGAAGTTAATGACTTGGCCAGAAGCTTTTTCATAGGCCGAGAAGCGTTCCTTAATTCTTTGGCATTCCGCTTCCTCTGCTCTGAAGAAAAAGAAAGAGTCGTCCACAAAAAAAGGTGGTAATGACTGGCGCACCTCTAGCTACCCTGCAACCATAGATCAAACCATTCTGCTAATAGCTTTTAATAATCAAAGAAAGGCCCTCCGCACAAAGAAGAAACAAATATGGTGAAAACAGGTCTCCTTGACGGAGCCCTCTTTGAGGAAGTATAGGACCCACTATATGGCCACTCATAGCCACATTATAACACAGATGAAACAGACATCATAATAAGTCGAACCCACCTCTCATCAAATCCCATTTTTATCGTAATCTACTTCAAATATTCCCATTCAATCCGATCGTATGCTTTGCTCATGTCAACTTTGAGTGCAGCAACCCCAACCTTACCTTGCGTTTTCCATTTCAAAAAATAGGAAACTTCAAATGCAACCAGAATATTGTCCGTTATAAGTTTACCCGCTACAAAGGCGCTCTGCACTTCTGAAATTATGGAAGGAAGGATCTTCTTAAGTCTGTTAGCAGGTACATTGGTGATCACTTTCAAGAGTACATTGCAAAGGGAAATTGGTCTGAGATCTCCCATGGATTCAACAATATCCTTCTTAGGAATAAGCACCACTGTAGTGTCATTCAACCCTTTAGGAATAGAACAATTATTCAAATAAGATATAACAAAAGCCACCACTTTTGGCCTAACCATATCCCAAAAATTTTGGTAGAATCCGCGATTCATTCCATCCGGCCCCAGCGATTTATCCTGGTGCATAGCAAACATCGCATCCTTGACCTCAACTTCGAAAAAAGGAGCAAGGAGCTCTTCGTTTTGTTCCTTAGAAACCCGCTGACTCAATATATTTAGAATATCAATAGCATCAGACCTTGAAGAACTAAACTAATGCATAAAGTAATCCCCAATAACCTCATCCAGACCATCCTCCCAAGTCCGCCATACACCATTACCATCTTTAAGCTGAGAGATGGAATTTTTTCTCTGCCGAGATGAAGCAGCCTGGTGAAAATACTTAGTGTTTCGATCACCATATTGAAGCCAGAATTGCTTTGCCTTTGTTTCTAAAATGTATCCTGCTGGTCCAACAACGACACATATTCCTGCCTTACCTCATATAATCATTGACAAGAAACCGCATCAGAAGAACCAAACAATCCGCCCATTTCACTCCGGCAAGCCTGAATTATGTTCTTGAAAGAATTATACAGATCCTTACCCCACGATTGTAGATTATTGCCACAGATAAGAATGCGTTGTTGGATAGGAAGAGATATCAAATTCGCCCAACTACTCTCCACAATACCTCTACATCCAGAATCCCTTAACCATGCATTTTCAAATCTGAAAGCTTTATTTTTTACAACAAAAATCTTCTTCTGAATTTGAAGAAAAAGAAGGGAATGATCTAAGCATGCCGCCACTAAGTTGTAAACTTGAGCTTCCGAAAAAGAAACACGCCATGAATGTGAACTAAATGCCCTATCCAGCCTTTCTTCCACCTATTTCTCTATACCCCTTCCCCGCTCCCAAGTGAACGGATGACCCACACACCCCAAATCCATCAAACCATACTCCTCAACTACACTCTGGAAACCCCTACAAAGCCAATTAGGATGGGAGATTCGACCTCTCTTTTCCAAAGGGGAAACAAGGTCGTTAAAATCTCCTAATACAACCCATGGCATGGAACTTAAACTATACAGACGACGAAGAAGACTCCAAGACTTAACTCTTCTCCATCTTTCCAAAAAACTATAGTAACCCGTAAGCCTTCATTCCCCAATGACCGGAATAGAAACTCGAGCATCAATATGATTGGTAGAATGACGCATCACTGAAATCATGCTCAGCTCTTTCCACAGCAGAGCTATACCACCCCCCATGTCCATCTCTTGCAACCGAAAACAGGCCTTCAAAGCCCAAAATCTTACCCACCTCCTCCATTCTCTTATCATCTATCATAATTTCCATCATAAAAATTATAGTGGACCTATTAGTAAGAACAGTATCTTTTAATACTTGAATTTTTTATGGGTTCCCAAACCCACAACAATTCCAAAATAGGGTACTCATTGGGTTCGATGGATCTAAAAACTAGAGCTCACAATTTGCATATTTTTTGGATCAACAATGTTATCTCCATCTAGGCTAAGGAGAAGCTCACTACTGTTATGGTTATTTTGAATTTCTTCCTCTACTCTTTTCCTTTTAGGATCCTCTACAATCACTCCCATATCCTCCAAAATAGCAACAGACTCCCTATGTTTTTGTGTTTCCATATTAGTTCCCATTTGACCCTTTGATTTTGCATTATATAATTGTCTTAAAATCTCCTACTCCTTTCCAGCTGATTTACCTCCTTTGGAATCATCTCCTTCCTTAACTAAATTTTCCTTATCAATCAACATCTGACTAACTCCCTCCCTAGCATCATCGGCCACTATGCCTGGTGGTTTGTTGAGCAACCATTTTCACCATCAATTGTTGAGTTCTTACGAAATTTTACTCCTAACCATTCCCCTCATAGAAATTCTGAATTTTCTTTTCCATGATCATAAAACTTCTCACAAAACTTGTTGGTATGCTCTACAATCCCATAGTAAAAGCAAACTTGGAAATCCTTTCATATTTGAAATTCACCCATACCCATTCTCTTATGGCTTCCTTATCTTCATCTTCCTCTCAAAGGAAACTTGACATCCATCTAAATCTGGATTCTTATATATGACTTCCACATGCCATTATAATTGTTAGCATCACTCTCAATAAAAAGAGGCAATGTAATTTTCTATGGTTCTGCTCATTGTAGACGGCGGGGTTTAACGCACACTCAAAATTTTAGCAATAGTGACACTGTTTGAGCTCAGCGCTCTAGAGAACACAATAACCACTATCATAAAGACATGACATGGAGATGAGGAGTCGCCACACAGGGTAATAACTGAGACAAATAAAAAAAAAATAGTGGTACTCGATTCCCTAAAAGAAAGCCAGCACCATAACCAAGAGATTCTGGGTACGAAATACTAATTTCTTTCAGTCTCGTGTTCTTTTAGAATTACTTTATGAAATACTAATTTATCCTCTATTTACATGCAATTTCATATAAACCCTGAAAAAACAATCAACTCTAGGAAAATTAGTCATGAAATATACAAGTAAACAATGCATTCATCATAATCCCTAGGTTAGTCTAATTTATATTGATTTTAATTAAATGAGCTAAATCTACATATTTTAATTTACAAGTGAGTCTAAAGACTAATGGGCCTAATTCCTTTCAATTAAATGATCCTAAGTCTATTTATTTAATTCTAAAAATGAGGTTAAATCTATAAATTATGAAGTATTTAAATTAATGAGCCTAAGTTTACATGTTTTAATTCTATAATGATCTTAAACCGAAAAATTATGAAAAAAGCTTAAATTAAATGGGCTAAATTTAAATTAATTAAATTAAATTAGGTGGGTCTATGTCTAATTAACTAAATGAGTTTAAGTTATCTCTACCCTAAATCTAATTAATTATAGGCCTAAAGATACATTTTCATTAATTAAACCTAAAAAAAACCTAAATTTAAATGGGTTAAAGGCTAAGTAGGCCTAGAGCTCAAAACATATAAACATAAGCAAACAAGCTCAAAAACAATAAAAATAAAAATAAAACAATCAACCAAAAGATCAAATAATTAATTAAATCTATTCTAAAAATCTAATTTAATTAAAGTGACCATAAACAATAAAATAATCAATCAAGCAAACTAATTTTACCAACTTAAATCTAATCCAATTTTAATTAAACAACCTAATGATTCTTATAACCATTAATTTTAATTAATTACCCAATTAAAACCCTAATTTTACTAACCAATTAATTAAAACAAAACATCCAATCACACACACATAAAATTTCATTATTCCCACTACTAAGACTATTACAATCAACTATTGAGAATAATAAAAAAAGAAAAAGAATTAATACAATCTCATAAATAAAAAAATAAGATAATTAAATAAAAAAACCTAGAAAATAAAAAAACCTAGAAACTACATCTAGCTACAAGGTTCCATCCATGGCATTCCATAGATCTCTATGGATTTAGTTCTCCAAGTATGATCGTCATGTAATCTCCTTCATAATCACCATCATAAAAAGATAAAACAATGATTAGTTAATTAAAATAAAAATTCAATAAAATCAAAATAACAAAAAAAAGAAGAATAAAAGAAAGTAGAGAGAAGATAATGTTTTATGGATGTTGAATGAATTACTCCTCAGACTAGTAAGATCACTGTTATTTTTTAATAGGCCTTTAAAACATGTTATTCTTCTTCTCAAAAATCTCTAATGAATAAATCACCAAGAATTTTTTGTGCATTGCTTAAAGAACAGACTATAGATACTTAGGAAGAAGAAAGCCAAAATTATAGAAAATAATGCTCAGGATTGAGAATTGAGTTCCCCCCTACTCCAAGAGTCTTAGCTCTCCTTTTATAGAAAAAAAACCAAAAAACCTTAGGTTCTACGTACTAAAGAGTTCCAATTTTAAAAGGATTTTATTTCCTAAAAATTTAGATAAACCCAACAATAAATTTAAGAATTTTTTTTTAACTAATCAAAACTCAGGAAAAATATTTTTATTTTCTGTAAAAATACAAAAAACAGACGGAAAACACATAATTCCGGTAATTCTGATTTTTTTAACTTTTAGTTACAAAAAGACTGAAAAGAATCATAGAGGGGGGGGGGGGGTGAATAGGACTATCCAATAAAAAAGAGAATTAAAAAAATTCTTTGTAAGAATTGAATGGAAGTTGAGAAGGAAGAATGAAGAATACAGAGATTTTAGGAGTTCAGATTCAATAATAATCCTATATCCCCACTTAACTTATCCAAAATTAGGATTTTTAATCACCCATAATCTTATTTACAAGATTGATATTACACAAGAGTTTTATGGCTCACTCATAACCTTACAACTTGAGTTTTCAAGGCTCACTTAAAAACCAAATCCTAAGTGTTTCAATGGACAAAACTTAAACTAATTCCTTTATAAATATATCTCACTTCCCTTATAATCTATCCCAAGATTTAAGATGAAGAGAAATCATATTTCTAATCACACACCCAACTCTCACAAGAGTTTATACAACCAAAAGTATTATTTAAGAGAATTTTGAGAGCTCAATTAAATGCTTAAGAGATAATGAATGATGAACAAGTTTCTTAATCTTTCAATTGAATTATAAGGAGTGTTTATATAAAAAAATACTTAAAAATATATTTTTTGGATGTATCAAATATGTTTTCAATGTTTATAATTGATTTTGAATAAATTCTTGGACTTTTGACAGCTCAAGGGATGCTCACGATCGTGAGGAGTAAAAATATATCCGTTGCATTCAAATATTTCTATTGAATGCTATCAGAAGGGTGCTCATGAGCACTCAAGGTTTTGAGGATCGCTCATGAGGAGTTTTTCCCATTTTTGTCAAAAACGTGCTCCACAAGCATTATTCAAGGACAACTCATGAACACCTCAAAAGATGCTCATGAATGGGACTGAATATGATCTATTTAGCCTAAATATTCTTCATAAAAGTTCTAGATAATTGTCTTATCTTTCCATAAAACTTTAAATCACCCAAATTGGACATATGTAGCTCAAGATATTGCTGAAATACTAAGAGTTATGCAAATTAAAATGGAAGTTGCATATGTTAACTTTGACTGAAGATTTTCACAACCACATGAGCTTGGATTTTGACAAGAAAGCTCAATTTGGAAAGATTAAGATGTCTAATTTAAAAGTGAGAAGATCATTTTCTCATTATAGAGCTCTAAAGATGTCAAAAGCCCTCTTGAATCTCAGAGGTTGAATTAGCCTGAAAAATCACTATTCATCAAAAAATGTATATGCTTGGTATATGTTTGGTACATAATTCCTTACACACTTAGTTGAAATTATTAGTATTAAAATTGTTTGTCAAAGTCTAAAATTAGGAGTTTGATCATGTAAATGGTCAATAATCTCCTCCTTTTTGGCTTTGACAACTAATTTGAAAAGATAATAAATAATGTGTATGAGTGTGAAAAATTAAATAACATGAGTAGGCATGTTACTTAAAATAGCTCCCCCTTTCAAAATAAATAGATGCAAAATGAGAAAATATTTTGCTCCCCCTTAACATATTATAAATTCAGTATTTATTATGTATCAGAGCATATAAATAAATGAAATATCATATCATGTATAAGGGTTGATGTAGCATGTTTTAAAAAAATAAATAATAATAAGGGAGATAATTTTTTGAAAAGATACCAATTGAAAAAAATAATTTATTTTCTTTAACAAATATATTTCTTTATTACTCCTCCTTTTTGGATATGATAAGAAATATAAGTTTATTTTATTACCATTCTTGTAAAAAATAAAGACAACAAAAAAATTTTAACATAATTGATAATGTCTATCAAGACAAAGGTGTTAAAAAACAAATAATGATAACATGATTATAAAAAAAATATGGTAGACAACATGAAGAAAATAATTTCAAACATATATATATGTAGTGCTATTATAATGCAGCACAAAATAGTACATATGTTATATTGAAACATTACATGATCATGTAGAATTTAGCCAGTCAATTAATCATACATAATCATGTGGTACTTAGCATATCTTAAATACAAACACAATTATTTATCCTCTAAGCCCATAGTTTCTTCTCCCCCTTTGAATAGTTTCTTCTCCCCTTTTGTCAAAAACAAAAAGAAAAGAGAGAGAGATATAAAAGGAAAATTAATTTAAAGGAGCCAAAAATTTTAGAGGGAATAAAAGATCAAGAACCAAAACAATGAAAACAAAGATACTCAAAATCTTTATAAAATTCATGTCATATATAAACAAAGTAAGCAAAATAAGGCTTTTTATCACAAGGACAAAACAAGTCACACTTATATTGTTACTATGTATGCATAAACAAAATTATGGAAAAAAAATTTTAACAATTTTCTCTCCAAAAAAAATAGAATAAGATTTCTTAAAAAAAAATTATATGAAGGACACACTCTCATATAGTATTGTTTCTTACATAAACACATCTTTGACAAAAAGAATTTTCTCCCTTAAAAGAAATTAACTAAATACACATGCAAACTTAATTATTTCTTCCCTTTTGTTAAAAGTAAAGATAGACTAAATCGTAAAAATATCCATACATTATCAAAGATAAAAATAATTTCTAAGAAGAATTTATACATGAATAAATTAAATATGAATTTTGCATGTATAAACACAATTAAAAAAAATGCATAAACGCAATAAATAATAAATTAAACAAATTTAAATATTTCTCCATTTTGCATAAAAAAAGGATAGAGTTACATTTATATTATGATATCAACTATAGTCAAGACATAAAAACTTAACAGCTCATCACTTATATCCAGAAGATAAACTGAATGGAAACTGACACAAAATAATCATAAATCAAACTAATAGCTCATGACTTATATTCAAAAAAAAAAAAACCGAACAGAAACTGACACAAAATAAATTAAAAAGCAGACTAACAACTTATAGTTTATATCTAGAAAATAAATTAAACCTGTAATATCCCGTGTTTTTAAAATATTTTTACACTGTACCGGGATATGCAGTGTTAATAATTTCTATATTTTATACGATATTTTCATGAGTTGATATGTATTTAAAACCTATTTTAATTACTGTGTATTATTTTCAGTGTTTTACGTAAAATTTTCCCGGGACTTGCATTTTCGAGGAAATTTTCACGTAAACAATGTATTATTAATTATTTTAAATGTATTTACGGACTTGCATGAACTCATGCGTATTTTTAAATTACTAAATAAAGCCTGTGTGTGTATATTTAAATAATTAGGGTTTATTATTACCCTAATATTTTATTAATTATTTATTTGTTTTATTGTTATTTAATTAATTTTATTTAGTATAAATTATTAAAATATTAAATTTTATGTGTGTGGTGTATATTTGATGTGTGTAATTTAATATTATTTTAATATATAGTATAAAGTATATATATATACATATATACATCAAAAATCAAAAGAATTGGAAAATTACCATTTTGCCCCTCGAGTCTTCTTCTTCCTCCCGATCCTTCTCCTCGCCGTCCGATCGCTGCTACTGCCGTTTCTTCACCGTGGGTGTGCCACCGCCTTCCCCAACCATTTTCGCCGCCTGAGGTAGCCGTTTCCGGCGCCTGGAAGTTGATTTTGGCCGGAGAAGTCGAAAATCGATCCACCATCGATCACGTCGATTTCGGCCACTGTTTTCGACACCGCTGGTCTCTTTATTCTCCTTGAGCTCCGGTGAGTGTGATTCTAGCTTTGGTTTGAGCTAAAATGGTCTAGAATTGCTTAGGTTTCGATTTTGTCAATTTTGGCCTATTAGGGTTTTTGATTTTTTTGAGCTTCTAATTGATTGATTCATGAAAACTCCCTTCACAAATGTTGTTCCTAGTAGCTCAATCTACATTTATGAATTTTTTTAGAATTTTTGGAGATTTTTTGGATTTTTGGGTATTTTTGAATATTTTAATATTATTTTCTAATTTTCGGAAATTAATTATTTAAATTATGAAATTGAAGTTTATGGTTGAATTAGGTGTTGAAATGAATTATAGGAATTTATTTGGAATTTTTATGAATTTCTAAGTATTTATTTTGAATTATTGAAGTTTATGTGATTTTGAGAAATTAGGGTTAAATGTGTTTTTATTTGAATTTAATTGGTTAATTGAGTTTAATTATTAATGTTATTGATAAATATGTTGAGAAAATTAATTTTGGATAATTTCATGATTTTTGGTGAATTTTTGAAGTAATTTAAGTATATTTATATATATAGGGGTATTTTGGTAATTTTACCCTAAATTGTCTGAAAATGTAATTTAATTGGTTTTAATAATTATTTAAGGTGTAAAAATGATTTCTATAAATTATTTAGTATTTTTAACTAATTAAAACTATTTTTCGTGAATTATTTTCAATTATATATATAATATACGGTTTTTCTAATAAAATGAGTTTTATTCGGTTTTTACGGTGTTTAAAGGTTAATTATGTAATTTCTACGTATAAATGTATTTCTGTGATTTAAGGATATTTTTGGTATACTTGGAATATGTTATGTGTTTGTGGACCCCGGTCGGTGGACTGTAGTTTGGAGTCCGACCGTGGGATTTTGATTGTGTTGAGCTTGTTTTTCGAAGTGTATATTCTTTGCAGGGTCGGCTCTACTCTTTTGAGTAGAGAGATGTCCGTTTTACAGGGGAGGTTCTGCCGAATTTTCGATAGAATTCTCGTAAAACGTGATGTCCAGTCGAACCCTAATTTTCGATTCTGTGTTTAATACTCTAGATTGAATTCTAGGATTTCTGTTAGGGTTTATTCTGATGTCAATTATTTATTGCTTGTTTAGTTGTGCCGAGACCGAGGGCTAGTGGACCAGGTCCGTCGGACCTGTCTCGTGGAGCGCATTAGGTGAGTTACTATACTATATATATATACTTAGGATGCATGATTTAGAAATGCATGTTTTATGTTGATTAAATATGCATGAATAATTTGATTATTTCTTAAGTTTACATTAAGTATATTTTTGGTTTATTTTTGGTATATATTAAATTATATGCATGTTTTGTAAATAAAATATATTTAAAATGTTTTTAAATATATTTCGAGCTTAAGTTATGATTTGACTGGATTTATTTGACGTATATATACTCGAAATATACCTGGTTTACTTTTGGTATATTTCCGGTATATATATGGTTTATATTGTTATTTCATTTAAATTCATGCATCATTTATTGTGAATGAATGATTTATATTATTAATGAAGGATATCAATAGAACGTGCTACCTAGTGGGCACCACTAGGACCGAGTACGTACTGGTATGCCTATAGTATTTAGGCTATGTTACTAACTATTTATGGATATTGATTTGATGTGATTATTGATATGTAAGATGTGGTTTGTGGGTGTGATTGCTGGAGCTCGGTTGACCAAGTGTCTCGGGGCCAATCACACTGGCAGTTAGACTGCTGGAGCTCGGTTGACTTAGTGTCTCGGGGGCCAGTCTACTGTCCAAATGGATTTAGTGGATATATTTGGAATAAGTGAGCCTATATGGCTAGAGTGTTGTTTAACACTATTTTCTGAGGTTGCGTTATTCTAGGGTTCTATGTGATCCTTCATAAAAGATGAATTTTAATGAAAATATATATAAAAATGATTTTTCTGCATCTGTGTGAAATTGTCTGTATATATATTAGATACACATATACTGTTGACTGTATGCATTATCACTTAGTGTGTATATATATATATTATAGTAATTCACTCAGTGAGGTTTGACTCCCCTCCGTTGACTATTTTTCAGGAGAGTCAACTTCTTCAGACCTCAGTAGCAGGTCGATACGCCGGATTTCTTCCGCCCCCGGCTTCTTTGTGTAAATTATTTACTTGAGTCTTATTTATTTTATCTAGACACTGCAGTAGTAGTTGTGAATTACAGTATTGGATTTCATGTATTTTATTTTAAAGAGATGTATTATATTGAAACTGGATTTGTATTAAAAAGATTATATATCTATGGGATGAGATTTGATTTAAATCCAGTTGATGTGAATAATATTATGATATTATGATTTTTATTTTCTGCTGCATATTATATTGTTACTGTTATTATGGCATGATTTATTTTATTTTTAGGCTTGCTACGGGTTTCGGATTCGAAAGAATTCCCGTTCCCTAGCGCCGGACATGGCCCCTGTTTTGGGTCGTGACAAAGTTGGTATCAGAGCAGAGTTCTGTGTCAGGGCTTAGTTATATGAGTTGTGGCCCTAGTTTTAAAGTTGTGTTTTCTGTTGGACTACTGCAGTGTATTAGGTTCGAGTATGTCTTGATAAGTATTCCTTGCTGTAGTTTTCAGCGTTATTCCTCCGTTGTCTGTTTTGTCTGAATCTTTCTGTTTGTCTTTTCAGAATGAGGAGGCGAGCGCATGTCGCTCCACTGGTCGTTGAGGCCGAGGATGATGAGTCTTTTCAGGATGAGGTTTTACCTCCTGAGCAGCCAGTTAGACGTAGAGGTCATGGCAGAGGTAGACCTCGAGGAGCGGCAGGTCGCCGTAGGCAGAGAGAGTTACAGGACGAGGAGCCTGTTGAGCCTGAGTTTGATGTGCCTGTTCCTCCAGTTGTTCAGCCTGTTCAGCCTGCCTATCAGCAGGGTATGTCTGACCCTAAGGCAGCTTTGTTCTATGCCCGAGTTGGCAGGATTGCTTTTGATGGTACTTCTGATCCTTTAGACTTTCTGCATGTGATTGAGACTAGGACTCGGACTGCTCATACCGAGTACCAGCGGATCATGATTGTTGAGTTGTCTGTCGAGGGACCAGCTCTAGATTGGTTCATTCAGATGATTCAGCCTTATATGATGACGATGACGTGGGCTCAGTTTCGAGAGCGATTTATGAGGAGATTCTGTCCAGAGCCTCTTCGTTTGAGTTATCGTCTCCGTTTGACTAGTATTTCTCATGGAGATCGATCTGTAGAGGAGTATACCCGAGAGTTTCTTCGTCTGGGTAGATATGCTGAGGATCTGATGCGAGATCAGTATTTCACTGTTACTACGTATGTTACTGGTTTGGGTTCAGTTTTTGCTGGTATGCCTACAACAGGTCTTACTCTCGAGTCTGTGATTGAGCTAGCCAAGGAGATTGAGCTAAGATTAGTTAGGCAGGGAGCGATGCCTGATTACTACCAGCTGGGAGTTCAGTCGAGTGGATTGCAGGCTACTCCATATTCGAGTTTTCATGTTGGTTCGAGTAGTCAGCAGCGAGGTCCGACTCAGCAAAGTCAGAGACAGCAGCAGCGAGTGCATCGGAGCAGTAGACATGGCCATGGAGGTTAGCGTAGATCATTCAGATTTGGGTCAGGTGCTTCGAGTAGCAGCAGTGGTCGTAGTTCTGGATCAGCGGCCAGTGTTTGTCAGACTTGTGGTAGAGTCCATCAGGGACCGTGTTATCTGACACCACTGACATGCTTCAGATGCGGGTAGACTGGACATTTTACCAGATCGTGTCCTTATTCTGGGTATCAGCAGCAGCAGATTCTGCGATTTCCACAGCAGTTGATTGCTAGTGTTGCACCCGTGCCATTTCAGTTACCACCAGCCCAGCATCAGAGTTCCACTCAGTTTGTTCCACAGCAGAGTCATGGTAGAGGTACTAAAGGAGGTGCCAGAGGTGTTGGCCAGACTTCTACCAGTCAGCAGGGAGGTCGAGGTCAGGCCAGAGTCTTCCATCTGACTCAACAGGATGCTCAGGCATCTAATGCAGTCGTGGCAGGTATTGTTTCTGTTTGTTACCTGGATGCATGGGTTTTGTTTGATCCGGGTGCCACGCATTCATTTGTTTCTCCTGTTTTTGCTTCTAGATCTTGTTGGCAAGCTTCGAGGATGGCTTTTCCTTTATCCGTTGCCACTCCTCTGAGCGATTCCTTGGACGCCGATATTGTTCTTTCTGGTTGTCCAGTTCTCGTGGGAGATAGAGAATTACCCGCTGATTTGATTTTGTTGGATGTGATGGAGTTTGATGTTATTTTGGGAATGGATTGGTTATCTTAGCACTACGTCGTGGTAGATTGCAGGAATAAGGAGGTGACTTTCAGAATTCCTGGTGAAGAAGATTTTAAGTTTGTTGGTGATAGGAGTTCAGCACCTCAGAATCTTATTTCTGTTATTACAGCTAGGAAGTTGTTGAGGAAAGGTTGTCAGGGGTTTTTGGCATTGGTTAGGGATACGTCAGTAGAGAAGTTATCACTCACAGATGTTCCGGTTGCTTGTGAGTTTCCTGATGTTTTTCCCGAGGAGTTACCAGGTTTACCACCTCACAGAGAGATTGAGTTCTGTATAGATGTGGTACCAGGTACTACTCCTATATATATGCCACCCTATCGTATGGCTCCTGCAGAGTTGAGAGAGTTGAAGGAGCAGTTGCAAGAGTTGTTGGAGAAAGGTTTTATCAAACCTAGTGTTTCTCCTTGGGGTGCACCAGTCTTGTTTGTGAAGAAAAAGGATGGTACCCTGAGACTGTGCATTGACTACAGAGAGCTGAATAAGGTGACGGTGAAGAACAAGTATCCTCTCCCGAGGATAGATGATTTGTTTGATCAGCTACAGGGTGCACAGTTCTTTTCTAAGGTTGACTTGAGGTCGGGTTATCATCAGCTGCGGATCAGTGAATCCGATATTCCTAAGACAACATTCCACACTAGATATGGTCATTATGAGTTTCTGGTGATGTCTTTTGGTTTGACTAATACACCAACAACTTTTATGGACCTGATGAATAGGGTATTCAGATCAGTTTGTGGTAGTCTTCATTGATGATATACTAGTATATTCGAGGAGTATGGAAGAGCATGTATATCATTTGAGGATTGTACTACAGACACTGAGAGATCATCAGCTTTATGTTAAATTCTCAAAGTGTGATTTCTGGATGGAGAGTGTTTCTTTTCTTGGACACGTAGTGTCTAAAGAAGGTATTCAGGTTGATCCACAAAAGGTTGAGGTAGTATCTGAGTGGCCTAGACTTACTTCTGTTACAGAGATTCGGAGTTTTCTGGGTTTAGCCGGGTATTATAGGCGGTTTGTGCAGGATTTTTCCAGAATAGCAGCCCCTATGACTCGTTTGACTCAGAAGAATGTTAGATTCGAGTGGTCAGAAGCTTGTGAGAACAGTTTTCAGCTATTGAAGGAGAAGTTGACCACAGCGCCAGTATTAGCTTTGCCTAATAGTGTGGATAAGTTCACAGTTTACTGTGATGCCTCTAGAATTGGTCTTGGTTGTGTGTTGATGCAGAATGGAAGGGTGATAGCCTATGCTTCGAGGCAGTTGAAGAAGCATGAGCAGAACTATCCTACACATGATCTTGAGATGGCTGCAGTGATCTTTGCTTTGAAGATTTGGAGACATTATCTGTACGGGGTGACTTGTGAGATATTTACTGATCACAAGAGCCTTAAGTATATTTTTCAGCAGAGAGATCTGAATCTGAGGCAGAGGAGTTGGTTGGAATTGTTGAAGGATTATGACTGCGAGATTCTTTACCATCCGGGTAAAGCTAATGTAGTAGCAGATGCCTTGAGTAGGAAGTCCTTAGGTAGTCTTGCTCACATCAGTGTTGAGAGGAGACCATTGATCCAGGAGTTGCATTTGTTGGTGGATCAAGGTCTGATGATGAAGATTAGCAGATCAGGTGGACTGCTAGCTCAGTTTAAAGTGCGATTTGTACTGAGGGATAGGATTAAAGCAGCTCAGAGCCGAGATCCTATTCTGGAAGAGCTTGCAGAGAATGTCAGAGCAGGGAAGTTCACTGATTTCACACTCGATGATGATGGTGTGTTGTGGATCAGTGGTAGATTGTGTGTTCCTGACGTGGATGACTTGAGAGAGGAGATTTTAGAGGAAGCACATTCTATAGCCTACAACGTTCATCCAGGTGTTACTAAGATGTACCACAGTATCAGAGATTTATACTGGTGGGATGGATTGAAGAAGGATGTCGCTGACTATGTTGCTAAGTGCTTGACGTGTCAACAAGTGAAAGCCGAGCATCAGAAGCCTTCTGGGAAGCTTCAGCCTCTTCCTATTCCCGAGTGGAAGTGGGAAAGGATAGCTATGGATTTTGTGGTCGGTTTACCTCGTTCGAAGGATGGATACGATTCCATCTGGGTGATTGTAGACAGATTGATGAAGTCTGCACATTTCTTGCCTGTGAAAGCCACATATTCAGTTGCTAGATTGGCGAAGTTGTATATGAAGCATATTGTGTGCCTTCATGGAGTACCTGTGTCCATTGTGTCAGATAGAGGTTCGGTGTTTACTTCTCGTTTTTGGCAGAAGTTGCAGGAAGCGATGGGCACTAGGTTGGATTTCAGTACAGCTTTTCATCCTCAGACAGATGGTCAGTCTGAGAGGACGATCCAGACACTGGAAGATATGTTGAGGATGTGTGTCCTGGAATTAGGAGGTAGCTGGGATGATCATTTGCCGCTTGTTGAGTTTGCATATAATAACAGCTACCATAGCAGTATTGGTATAGCACCATACGAGGCGTTGTATGGAAGGAAGTGTAGATCCCCGTTGAGTTGGGATGAGATTGGTGAGAGAGCTTTGACTGGACCTGAGATGGTTCAGGATGCTGCAGAGAAAGTCGCCGTGATTAAGCGAAGATTAGAGACCGCAGTTAGCAGACAGAAGAGTTATGCGGATCCTAGGCGCAGAGATGTGGAGTTTCAGGTTGGAGATTTTATTTTTCTGAAGGTATCTCCGATGAAGGGTGTGATGAGATTTGGCAGGAAGGGTAAGTTAGCACCGAGATACATTGGACCGTTTGAGATTCTGGAGAGAGTTGGCACTGTTGCATAATCGGTTGGATTTGCCTCCGAGTATGTCACAGGTGCATCCAGTATTTCATATCTCGATGTTGAGGAAGTATATCTCAGATCCTTCACACGTGTTACAACCTGACAGTGTGGAAGTGAGTGAAGATTTAACGTTTGTGGAAGAACCTGTGGTGATCGTTGATTATCAAGTTTGACAGTTACGATCGAAGCAGATTCCGATGGTCAAAGTTCTATGGCGTAGCGACAGAGTTGAAGAGCATACGTGGGAGACTGAAGCTAAGATGCGAGCTTCTTACCCGTATCTCTTTCCTTCCTGATTCTGTAATCATGTTTTTTGGAATTCGGGGACGAATTCCTGTAAGGGGGGAAGACTGTAATATCCCGTGTTTTTAAAATATTTTTACACTGTACCGGGATATGCAGTGTTAATAATTTCTATATTTTATACGATATTTTCACGAGTTGATATGTATTTAAAACCTATTTTAATTACTGTGTATTATTTTTAGTGTTTTACGTAAAATTTTCCCGGGACTTGCATTTTCGGGGAAATTTTCACGTAAACAATGTATTATTAATTATTTTAAATGTATTTACGGACTTGCATGAACTCATGCGTATTTTTAAATTACTAAATAAAGCCTGTGTGTGTATATTTAATTAATTAGGGTTTATTATTATCCTAATATTTTATTAATTATTTATTTGTTTTATTGTTATTTAATTAATTTTATTTAGTATAAATTATTAAAATATTAAATTTTATGTGTGTGGTGTATATTTGATGTGTGTAATTTAATATTATTTTAATATATAGTATAAAGTATATATATATACATATATACATCAAAAATCAAAAGAATTGGAAAATTACCATTTTGCCCCCCGAGTCTTCTTCTTCCTCCCGATCCTTCTCCTCGCCGTCCGGTCGCTGCTACTGCCGTTTCTTCACCGTGGGTGTGCTGTCCGGTGTGCCACCGCCTTCCCCAACCATTTCCGCCGCCTGAGGTAGCCATTTCCGGCGCCTGGAAGTCGATTTTGGCCGGACAAGCCGAAAATCAATCCACCGTCGATCACGCCGATTCCGGCCATCGTTTTCGACACCGCCGGTCTATTTCTTCTCCTTGAGCTCCGGTGAGTGTGATTCTAGCTTTGGTTTGAGCTAAAATGGTCTAGAATTGCTTAGGTTTCGATTTTGTCAATTTCGGCCTAGTAGGGTTTTTGATTTTTTTGAGCTTCAAATTGATTGATTCATGAAAAATTCCTTCACAAATGTTGTTCCTAGTATCTCAATCTACATGTATGAATTTTTGTAGAATTTTTGGAGATTTTTTGGATTTTTGGGTATTTTTGAATATTTTAATATTATTTTCTAATTTTCGGAAATTAATTATTTAAATTATGAAATTGAAGTTTATGGTTGAATTAGGTGTTGAAATGAATTATAGGAATTTATTTGGAATTTTTATGAATTTCTAAGTATTTATTTTGAATTATTGAAGTTTATGTGATTTTGAGAAATTAGGGTTAAATGTGTTTTTATTTGAATTTAATTGGTTAATTGCGTTTAATTATTAATGTTATTGATAAATATGTTGAGAAAATTAATGTTGGATAATTTCATGATTTTTGGTGAATTTTTGAAGTAATTTAAGTATATTTATATATATAGGGGTATTTTGGTAATTTACCCTAAATTGTCTGAAAATGTAATTTAATTGGTTTTAATAATTATTTAAGGTATAAAAATGATTTCTATAAATTATTTAGTATTTTTAACTAATTAAAACTATTTTTCGTGAATTATTTTCAATTATATATATAATATACGGTTTTTCTAATAAAATAAGTTTTATTCGGTTTTTACGATGTTTAAAGGTTAATTATGTAATTTCTACGTATAAATGTATTTTTGTGATTTAAGGATATTTTTGGTATTCCTGGAATATGTTCTATGTTTGTGGACCCCCGGTCGATGGACTGTAGTTTGGAGTCCGACCGTGGGATTTTGATTGTGTTGAGCTTATTTTTTGAAGTGTATGTTCTTTGCAGGGTCGGCTCTACTCTTTTGAGTAGAGAGATGTCCATTTTACAGGGGAGGTTCTGCCGAATTTTCGATAGAATTCTCGTAAAACGTGATATCCAGTCGAACCCTAATTTTCGATTCTGTGTTTAATACTCTATATTGAATTCTAGGATTTCTGTTAGGGTTTATTCTGATGTCAATTATTTATTGCTTGTTTAGTTGTGCCGAGACCGAGGGCTAGTGGACCAGGCCCGTCGGACCTGTCTCGTGGAGCGCATTAGGTGAGTTACTATACTATATATATATACTTAGGATGCATGATTTAGAAATGCATGTTTTATGTTGATTAAATATGCATGAATAATTTGATTATTTCTTAAGTTTACATTAAGTATATTTTTGGTATATATTAAATTATATGCATGTTTTGTAAATAAAATATATTTAAAATATTTTTAATATATTTCGAGCTTAAGTTATGATTTGACTGGATTTATTTGACGTATATATACTCGAAATATACCTGGTTTACTTTTGGTATATTTTCGATATATATATGGTTTATATTGTTATTTCATTTAAATTCATGCATCATTTATTGTGAATGAATGATTTATATTATTAATGAAGGATATCAATAGAACGTGCTACCTAGTGGGCACCACTAGGACCGAGTACGTACCGGTAAGCCTATAGTATTTAGGCTATGTTACTAACTATTTGTGGATATTGATTTGATGTGATTATTGATATGTGAGATGTGGTTTGTGGATGTGATTGCTGGAGCTCGGTTGACCAAGTGTCTCGGGGCCAATCACACTGGCAGTTAGACTGCTGGAGCTCGGTTGACTTAGTGTCTCGGGGCCAGTCTACTGTCCAAATGGATTTAGTGGATATATTTGGAATAAGTGAGCCTATATGGCTAGAGTGTTGTTTAACACTATTTTCTGAGGTTGCGTTATTCTAGGGTTCTATGTGATCCTTCATAAAAGATGATTTTTAATGAAAATATATATAAAAATGATTTTTCTGCATCTGTGTGAAATTGTCTGTATATATATTAGATACACATATACTGTTGACTGTATGCATTATCACTTAGTGTGTATGTATATATATTATAGTAATTCACTCAGTGAGGTCTGACTCCCCTCCGTTGACTATTTTTTAGGAGAGTCAACTTCTTCAGACCTCAGTAGCAGGTCGATACGCCGAATTTCTTCCGCCCCGGCTTCTTTGTGTAAATTATTTACTTGAATCTTATTTATTTTATCTAGACACTGCAGTAGTTGTGAATTACAGTATTGGATTTCATGTATTTTATTTTAAAGAGATGTATTATATTGAAACTGGATTTGTATTAAAAAGATTATATATCTATGGGATGAGATTTGATTTAAATCCAGTTAATGTGAATAATATTATGATATTATGATTTTTATTTTCCGCTGCATATTATATTGTTACTGTTATTATGGCATGATTTATTTTATTTTTAGGCTTGCTACGGGTTTCGGATTCGAAAGAATTCCCGTTCCCTAGCGCCGGTCATGGCCCCTGTTTTGGGTCGTGACAAAACCTAAATTGATGAAAAATAATCATAAAACAAACTTAACAGCTCAAAACTTAAATACGGAAAGTATACGAAAAATAAAATAGATATATGTAATTCATGATTAAGCATGAATTTAGAAAAAGGTATCACATACAAAAAATAAATAGAAACGAAGCGTTAGAAAAAAAATACACACGAATCTAATCATTAATTAAGCAATTAAGCAGGTTAATAAGACAAGCTTGAACTATCAATCATACCAAGTTCATGTTTGATAAAATTTAATCTTTCCTCACAAAGAGACTTGGTAAAGATGTCTGCTAATGATTAGTATCAATAAAATCAAGAAAAATATCATCATTTTGCACATGATCACATAAGAAATGATGTCTAATATCAATATGCTTAGTTGTAGAATGCTGAATAAGTTTTTTACTAAGGTTTATAGCACTTGCATTATCATATTTAATTGGAATATGATTAATATCAATGCCATAATCCACTAGTTATTATTTTTACCATAGGACTTGTGAGCAACAACAACTAGTCGCCACATATTTTGCTTCAGCGATGGACAAAGTAACCGAAACTTAGTTCTTACTAAACCAAGAAACTAAGCAATTTCCTAAAATTTGACAAGTTCCAGAAGTGATTTTTCTATCTAGTAAGCTACCGGCAAAGTTTGCATTTGAATAACTAATCAAGTCAAAGGAAGAACTCTTAGAATACTAAAGTCTTAAATGCATTATACCACAAAGATATTTGAAAATTCTTTTGATAGCATTTAAATGAGATTCCTTAGGACTTGATTGAAATCTAGCACATAAGCATATAGAAAACATAATATTTGGTCTACTAGTAGTTAAATAAAGAAGGGATTCGATCATACCTCTAAATCACTTTTCATCAACCGGTTTGCCATTCTCATCCTTGTTGAGTTTGGTTATGGTGCTCATTGGAGTTTTGCTTGATTTAGCTCCATCCATTCCAAACTTTTTAAGAATGTCCCTTGCATATTTGGTTTGATTAATGAAAATCCCATCTTTACATTACTTGATTTGAAGTTTAAGAAAGAATTTGAGTTCTCCCATCATACTCATCTTAAATTCTCCTTGTATTAATTTTGAGAATTCCTCACACAAGCAATGGTTAGTAGCATCGAAAATAATATCATTAACATAAATTTGAACAATTAATAAATCATGCTTGGATTTCTTTATGAAAAGAGTTGTGTCAACGTTTCCTTTAGAGAAACCTTTCTCTAATAAAAAGTTACTCAATTTTTCATACCAAGCTCTTGGAACTTATTTCAATCCATATAGTGCTTTTGAAAGTTTAAACACATGATTTGGAGAATCAAAATTTTAAAACCCGGAGGTTGTTCAACATATTAATAAAACCATTTAAAAATGCACTTTTAACATCTTTTTGATAAAGTTTAAAATTCATGAATGATGCAAATGCAAGTAGCATCCTAATAGCTTTTAACTTTGCAACGGGGGCAAAAGTTTCATTATAATCAATGCCTTCCTCTTGATTATAACCTTTAACTACTAGTCTAGCTTTGTTCCTAGTTATGACACCTTGTTCATTCATTTTATTTCTAAGCACCGTTTGGTGCCATTAATAGGATGATGTTTAAGTTTAGGAACCAAGGCCCAAATCTTGTTTCTTTCAAATTAATTTAACTCTTCTTGTATAGCAAGGACCTAAAATTCATCACTCAAAGCATCATCAACATTTTTAGGTTCAATTTGAGAAATGAAAGCTAAATTAACAATAGACTTAAGTTTAGATCTAATAGTTACCCATTTTGTAGTGTCACCTATGATGAGGTCTTGAAGATGTGCTTTCTTAAATTGCTAATCCTTTGGAAGTTCATCCTTTAAGGTAGGTTGAGATGTCTCCTCATTTTCCTCCTTGCTTGGACCTTTAAGTTCCAAAGGCTTACTAGCATTCTCTTCTTGTATTTTTAAAATTTCATTTTCACCTACAAGATCATCAACATTGCAAACATCCTTTCTAAGGTCAAGTGAGTTTGATTCATCAAATACAACATGCATTGACTCTTAAACTACTAGAGTTCTTTTATTAAAGACTCTATATGCTTTACTAGAAATAGAATAGCCTAGGAAAATTCCTTCATTGACTTTGGAATCAAATTTCCTAAGATTTTCCTATGTGTTTAATATAAAGCACTTGCATCCAAATACTCTTAGATATGAGATTTTGGGTTTTCTATTGTTCCATAGCTCATAAGATGTTTTATTTAAAATTGATCTTTTGAAAACTCGATTTGAAATATAACAAGATGTGTTAACAACTTCTGCCCAAAAATATAGAGGCAAATTATATTCATGAAGCATTATTCTAGCCATTTCCATAAGAGTTATATTTTTCCTTTCAACTACCCCATTTTGTTGAGGAGTTCTAGGAGATGAAAATGTATAAGAAATACCATTTTCATTACAATAGTTTTGAAAAATTCATTTTTAAATTCGGTTCCATGATCACTTCTAATGGATGAAATACAAAATCCTTTTTCTTTTTGAACTCTTTTTGAAAAAATTTTAAAAGCTTTAAATGCATCATTCTTATGAGCAAGAAAACACACCCAAGTAAATTAAGAGTAATCATTAACCAATACATATGTATAGTACATTCCATCGAGACTAGCAACTCTAGTTGGTCCAAATAAATCCATATGTATAAGTTCAAGTGGCCTAGAGGTGGACACTAAATTTTTGAGCTTAAATAAAGACTTGGATTGTTTTCGCTTTTGGCAAGCATCACAAGGGTTATCCATAGTGAATTCAAGCTTAGGTAAACTAATCATAAATTCATGTTTATAAAGATAATTTAAAAGTTCAAAATTTGTATGTCCTAACCTTTTATGCCATGTCCATGTGTCATTGGAAATAGACATTAAGCATTTTATGTCTTTGTTATCAATTTTATTCAAATCAATGACATAAACATTGTCTACTCTTTCACTATTAAAAATAACTTTATTTTTATCAAAACTATTAATAAAGCAATTTTTAGGATAAAAAATTACTTTATTTCTCATGTCATATAGTTGACTTATACTAAGCAAATTATGTTTAAGACCATCAACAAATAACACATGATGTATAGATAAGGATTGATGATTACCTATTTCTCCAATGCCAATAATTTTTCCTTTTGCATTATCTCCGAAAGTAACGTGTCCTCCATCCTTAGCATTAAGTTTATTAAATTACTTTTTGTCTCTCATCATATGCCTTGAACATCCACTATTGAGATACCACTTGCTTTTTATTTTTGTGGATTTCAAGCACACCGACATAAAGCAATTTAAGTGTTCTTTTGAACCTAAACCTTTCTTGGTCTAAGTTGATTAGTTTTCAGATAATCTAAAGGAAGTAAATTCATGTGTAGTCTCATATAGAAGCACATATTGTTAGTATGTCCTTTGATCATGCACTATGAACATACAATATTTTCAAATTTATTTCTTCTAGGATGATTGCTTTCCTAATGTGTGCAACATGCCTTTGATGTTGTATGTATCTCCTACTATTTTATGTCAATGAGTGAGACATGCATTGGTAATGGTGATGTGTATTTTGATGAGTTTGTGCAACATTTTTATGTGCATTGTGTTGTGTAGTATGCCTATTATAATTATGTCTAGTGTACATATAAGCATGCTTGGGTTGAGGTGCTCTAGTTTGAGCCTTACCTCTTTGTGTTAATGAAGGGTTAATTTTATAAGACTTTCCCTTGCTATTTAACACATGAGATCTTTTAGCTTTGAAAGCTTGAATCTTATTGGAGGTTAAAAAAGTAGAATCATGTGAAGCTTTAATAAAATTAATATGTGATGAAGATGATGAAAAAATTCCATTCTTATATCCAATTCCATGGGTATCTCCAAGAAATTTTTGAGAGTCAAGAAGACTATCTAAAGTTTCTTTTCGTCTCTTAAATTTAGCAATGAAATTCTTTAATTCTAAGACCTCTTTAGAAAGCTTATAATTTTCATCATTTTCTTTCTTAAGTTGATCTTCCATAGAATTGGAAGATTTAGCATTAATAACAAGTTTTTCATTTGATGCAACAAGTTTAGCAAAATCAATTTTCAAATATTCAAAATCCCTGTTTAAGCTAGCTAACTCATGTTTATATTGTTTCTTCTTAGATAATAAACTTTTGCATTTAACAAGTAATTTTCTCACAATGGAGCTCTCATCATCATAATATTCATCACAATCATCATAGGAAGAATAAGAAGTGGATAGTACCTCATTTTCATTTTCAATGGCCATGAAGTAAAGATTGACAACTTCTTATTGTTCCTTTTCCTCCTCAAATTCGGAGGAATCATCCCAAGTAGCTTTGAATATCTTCTTCTTATCTTTTGCTCTCTTACTCTTAAATTTGAGTTTAGGAGATTCACTTATAATGTGTCCCGGTTTCTTGCATTCATAACAAGTAACCTCTTTTGTTTTCTTCTTTCCATCTCCTTTGAACTTCTTATGAAAGTCCCTTGTTCTTGAGAAGTTTTTCTTTTTTAAGAACTTCTTGAAGTTCTTAATGAGCATGGCAATGTCACCATCTTTATCACTGGAATCTTTGATGCTTTTATCTTCACTATTTTCTTAAAGAGCTTTTAGAGCAATGCTCTTTTTCTTTACTTCTTTCTCTTTTTGTTCTTCACCTTTTTGCTTGATAGTGAGCTCACGTGTTAAGAGCTTACCAATGAGCACATTGGTTGATAGAGTAACAAGGTCTTGAGCTTCCTCAATTAAGGTAACACGAGATTTCTAATCCTTTTTAGGTATGATTCTTAGAATCTTATTGTTTACCTCTTCCTTGAAAAAATATTTTTCAAGTTTATTGAGGGTTGTGAGGAGAGCATTGATACGGTTTGCCATCTCCATGATTGATTCTTGAGGCTTCATTTTGAAGAGTTCATATTCATATATATGAAGTTGAACCTTCTTGCTTTTTACTTGAATGTTGCCTTCATAGTGGTTTTCTAAGGTCTCCCATATTCCTTTAGCCAAAATGCAATATTAAAACTTGCCTCCTTCTTTTATTGATAAATACTCCATTGGCTTTTTGCAAGAGTAGTTACCACACCATTAATGATAGTTATAGGTGGTTCCCAACCTCTTAGGACAATATCCCAAAGTTTGATGGAATCATAATCAAGATATAATTCCATTTTGAATTTCCAATGTGGATAGTCACTACCATCAAAGAATGGTTTAAAAGAAGAGATATTTTATGATTCACTCCTTATGATCTTATATTCTAGTAATGAAGTACCTAGAATTCAAGCTCTGATACCAAGTGAAAAGAGTCCTAGAGGGGGGGGGTGAATAGGACTATCCAATAAAAAAGAGAATTAAAAAGAATTCTTTATAAGAATTGAATGGAAGTTGAGAAGGAAGAATGAAGAACATAAAGATTTAAGGAGTTCGAATTCAACAATAATCCTATGTCCCCACCTAACTTATCCTAAGTTAGAATTTTTAATCACCCATAATCTTATTCATAAGATTGAGATTACACAAGAGTTTTATAGCTCACTCTTACAACCTTACAACTTGAGTTTTCAAAGCTCACTCAAAAACTAAATCCCAAGTGTTTCAATAGAAATAAATCTCACTTCCCTTCTATCTATCCCAAGATTCAAGATGAAGAGAAATTCTATTTCTAATCACACACCCAACTCTCATAAGAGTTTATATAACCAAAGTATTGTTTAATGAATGATAAACAAGTTTCTTAACCTTTTAATTGAATTCTAAGGAGTGTTTATATAGACAAACACTAAAAAATATAATTTTTAGATGTACCAAACATGTTTCTAACATTTATAATTGATTTTGAATCAATTCTTGGACTTTTGGCAACTCAAGGGATGCTCACGATCATGAGGAATCCATCGTGGCTCGTGAGGAGCAAAAATATATCCTTTGTAATTAAATATTTCTATTGAATGTTGTCAAAGGTATTCTCACGAGTAGCTCATGAGCACTCAAGGTCATGAGGAGTGCTCATAAAGAGTTCTACCCATTTTTGCCAAAAATATACTAGCTTCAACTGAAGATTTTCATACACAAATGAGCTTGGATTTTGATAAGCAAGTTTAATTTGGAAAGCTTAAGATGTCTAATTTAAAAGTAAAGAAGATTATTTTCTCATTATATAGCTCTAAAGATGTCAAAAGCCCTCTTAAATCTTAGAGGTTGAATTAGCTCGAAAAATCACTATTCATAAAAAAATGTATATGCTTGGTATATAATTCCCTACACACTTAGTTGAAATTATTAGTATCAAAATTTATTGTCAAATTCTTAAATTAGGAGTTTGATAATGTAAATGGTCAACAAAGATCCTTGAAAGAAATTAAAATTTTCAATTAGGTCTTAAAAAATATTACAATTAAGTCCTTAAAAAACCGATGAAACTCTTTTTGAAAACGTATTCAAACTTTGAGGTTTCAAACTTCAAGTGTTGAAGACCTACTTATAACATTTTCATCATTGGAGTCCTTTGTCGCATCCATATTTTATTATCACAAAATTGGGTGTTTACCTTTGCCCTCTTTTTTCGTTGTTTGCTTGTTAAATTACAGTAAAACAAATAAGCACATAATTTCTTAAGAACAAAGTTTGAGTACTTACCTGTGCTTCTTAAGGCTTATGCTTGCAAGCGATCATTAGTTCATGATGAATGCTGGTGTTATCGTACAACACTAGGCATAAACTTAAAACATTTGAGGAAACACTATACTTGAATGTATAGCGTTGATTTGGAAGGATACATCACATTTGGTTATATGATGTTGATTATACTTAGTCGTATAATCTGGATTGGAAGGACACATTGCACTCCGTCATATAATGTTGATTATACTCAGTTGTATAGTCTGAATGGAAATAACACATTGTACTTGGTCATATAATATTGACTATACTCAGTCATATAGTTTGAATTGAAATGACACATTACACTTGGTCGTACAATATTAAATACACTCGGTAATATAGTCTGAATTGAAATGACACATTGCACTTGGTTATACAATGTCGACTACACTCGGTTGTATAGTTTAAATTGAAATAACACATTACACTTGATTGTACAATGCTAACTACACTCGATTGTATAGTCTAAATTGAAATGACATATTGCACTTAATCGTACAGTGTTAGCTACACTAGGTCATATAGTCTGAATTGAAATGACATATTGCTCTTGGTCATATAATGTCGACTACACTCAGTCGTATAGTCTGAATTGAAATGACACATTGCACTCAATCATACAATGTTGACTACACTCGGTCATATAGTCTGAATTGAAATAAGTACATTGTACTCAGTCGTACAATGTTGACTACACTCGGTCTTATAGTCTGAATTCTCTTATGCTGACAATTTAGTAATTCAAGGAATTATCAAATCATGTAGAATTGCAATTTAGGACTAAATTGTAAGAGAAGTGCTAGACTTAAATGCAAATGAAGTTAAAGGACTAAAGTGGACGTTCACCACTTTAATATAATTTTGGTGTTTTGCTGATTCATTTCTCATTTCCTATCCTTATCTTTTCTTTATTTTTTTTCCTTTCTCTTGATTTTCAAATCTTGTTTCTTCAATTATCTTTTCACCTGACCTCCAGTTTGAGATCCGTTTGATCCTATGGCTCGCCCATAATACAGACTATGTGGAGGTAACTCCAGACAATCAGATCTAGTCATATCTTGACTACATTTCACTCAAAATAGTATGGGGCTCAATGAAAGGGAAGAGGTGCTCCCTTTGACTTGCTCGCACCTTCACAGATGCTCATAGGCTAGAGATGAGGTAAATTTCTCTTTTTTTTTAATTATGTAAAAATATATTCCTATTAATACATTAACATATTTATGCATGTAATTAGAGAACATCTCTTATACAAATTAGACAAAATTGCATGAAATTATCAGTTTTGAAGCAAAATTTTGCAAATTTGGTTTTAACATGTTAGAGGACTAATAGAATTTAGTCAGATTTCTGAATTTTCAGTTGAAAATCTACAATCAAAAATTTGAAAATACTGATCAGAAATCTAGAAATCCAATCGGAATTTTGGATTTTCGATTGGAAATCTAGTTTTTTTATCTCTCTTTTTGTAATATCCCGAGTTTTTAAATAATTTTAAACTGCATCGGGACATGCAGTGTTAATAATTTTCATATATATTTTTGATTATTTAATTAGTTTATTATTTATTAAAGTCATTTTTAATTATTTTAAGTCTTTTACGTAAAATTTTCTCAAGAGTCTTATTTTCGGGGAAATTAAAATTTAAATAAATAAATATTAATTATTTTAGATGGTTTTGTGAATTTGCATGAGTCCATGCATGATTTTTAAGTGTCGTATTAAAATACACACATATACATGCACATATATGCACACTTAAATAATTAGGGTTTATTTTTAATTAAATTGATATTATATTATATAGATTTAAATAATTAATATGTGTATTATATATGTATATGTATATATATATTATTATTTAGGTGTGTGGTGTATATTAATTTGAATATAATATTTATATATTATAATAATATAAACTATAGTTATATATATACAAATATATACATATATACTCTACAAATAAAAAAGTTCACAATATTTACGGTTTTGCCATTATCACCATCCCCTTCGTTCCCGATCATCCCCTTCCCTCTCCGGCCACTATCACTTCGATTTCTCACCGGCGGAGTGCCTCTCAGCCGTCCTCCTCCATCTCCAGCCCATCCCGCCGCCCTTTCTTCCCATTTCTGGTGAGCTTTGGTCGGTTTTCTTCAAGGAAACCCAGAATTGATCCCAACTCCAATCAGCACATTTCTGGCCACCGGTCTCTATCTCTTCCTTGAGCTCTAGTAAGTGCATTTCTAAGCTTGGTTTCACTTGATTTGGTCTAGATTTTCCTAGGTTTCCAATTTTTAATTTCAGTCAACTTGAGTTATTGATTTTTTTGAGCTTCAATTTTAATGATTCAAGCAAATTTCCTTCACAAAGATTGATCCTAGTAGCTCAATCTATATGCTGTAATTTTAGTGGAATTTTTGGGAATTATTTTGATTTTTGTGAATTTTTTATTATTTTATTAATATTTTCTAATTTTCGTAAATTAATTAATTAAATTATGAAATTGTGATTTATGGTGTTTATAGGTGTTAAAATGTATTTTATAAATTTATTTTTAATTTTTATGATTTTTGTATAATTATTATGAATTTAATTATTTTATGTGATTTTTAGAAAATTAGGTTAATTATGTATTTTATTGAAATTAATTGGTTAATTGAGTATATTTATAGATATTATTGAATTATATGTTGAGAAATTAATTTTTGTGTAATTATACTATTTTTAGTGAATTTTTGAATAATTATAGTGAATTATATATACTAGGGGTATTTTGGTAATTTGGCACTAAATTGGCTAAAATTATAATTAAATTGGTTTTAATAGTTTTTTGAGGTATAAAAATGATTTCTACAAATTATTTATTATTTTTAACTAATTAAAACTATTTTTCAAAAATTATTTTCAAATTATATATAATATACTATTTTTCTAAATAAATGAGTTTTTATCGATTTTTAATATGTTTTAGGGTTAATTATGTAATTTGGATTTATAAAATGTATTTTGGTTAATGTTTATGAATTTATTGAGAATTATCGATTTTTAATACTATTTTATTAAAAATTAGGATTTTTATGTATTTATCGGTAAAATATCTCGTGAATTGCGAACCTCAGTCAGTAAAATTGTAGTTTGGGAGTCCGACCGAGGGGTTATGGCTATATATTTTTGAAGTGTGTTCTTTGCAAGACCGGCTCTACTCTTTGAGTAAAGAGATGTCCATTTTACAGGGGAGTTTCTGCCAAATTTTTGATAGAATGCTCGTAAAACATGATATCCGGTCAAATTTCTTTTCTGATTCTGTGTTCGGTATTTTTAGATCGAGTCTCTAGAATTACGTTAGATTTATTCTAATTGCGTAATGTCGTTTATTTGTTTAATTACGTCGAGACCGAGGCCTAGTGGACTAGGCCCATCGGAACCATCTCGAGGAGTGCAATAACTGTGAGTTGTTATCTTATATATACGTGTTCTAGGATGCATGTTTTTAGAAATGTATGTTTTAATTGTATAAAATATGCATATATGGTTTAAAATTGCTTAGGTTTATTTCTGGTATATTTTTTGTATATTTTAAATTATATGCATATTTTATTAATGAATTATTCTCAAAATGTTTTTAAGTATATTTATAGTTTATTTTATAACTAAATTGAATTCATTTGACGTATATTTACAGGAAATATACTTGGTTTATTTTTGGTATATTTCTAGTATATATATGGTTTATATTGTTATTTTAATTAATGTCATGCATCATTTATTTCATGAATGTATGGATTTATTTTAATGAAGGATATCAATAGAACGTGCTACCTAGTGGGCAGCACTAAGACCGAGTACGTACCGGTACGATGATAGATTTTAGGTTATATTACTAACCTATTTATGGATTATGATCGTATTGATTTATTTGATATGAGATATGATTTAGGAGTGTGATTGCTAGAGCTCGGTTGACCAAGTGTCTCGGGGCCAATCACACTGACAGTTAGACTGCTGAAGCTCGGTTGACTTAGTGTCTCGGGGCCAGTCTACTGTCCAAATGGAATAAGTGAATTTATTTGGAATAAGTGAGCCTGTATGGCTAGAGTGTTGTCTAACACTATTTGAGGTTGCGATTATCTAGGGTTCTATTTGATCCTTCATAATCGGATATTATTTTCCATATTTATATAAAATGATTTTGCTGCATCTGCATGATTTTGCCTGTATATATATTTATTATATATATTATTGAATGTGTGCATTGTCATTTAGCTATGCATGTATATATATTATAACAATTCACTCAGTGAGGTCTGACTCCCCTCCGTTGATTATTTTTCAGGAGAGTCTTCATCTTCAGACCTCAGTAGTAGACCCTTACGCTGGATTTCTTCTGCCCCGGCTTTACTATGTAATCTGCTTACTTGATTTTATTTTATAATCTAGACACTGCAGTAGTTGTAGTCAGTTGTGAGATATGTATTTTAAAGATTTGAACTGAGATTTGTATTAAATGATTATTTATATATGAGATGAGTTTGTTTATTTAAATGAATTAGTGGATTATATTTATTATATTTATGAGATTTATTTCCGTTGCAAAATATTCTATTTATGTTATTATTATTGCATGTTTTTATTTTATTTTTAAGGCTTGCTACGGGTTCTAAATTCAAAAGAATTCCCGTTCCCTAGCGCCGGTCATGCCCCTGTTTTGGGTGGTGACACTTTTTTTTTAAAGACAGAAATGAAAATAAACAAAAATAAAAAGTTAGTAAGGAAGGTAATCTTGTCATTTTCTAAATTTTATTCAGAAACCACTAAAATTCTCTAGTTGCTTTCACTTGGCTCAAGAACTCTTTCATGATTTATCAAGAGAGGTAGTACAGCATATCTGGGTGTCTGGCTTCTGACACTTCATTATTGCTCTGTTGATTGCTCGAGGTAGGTCAAATCACTATTCACTTTTTGCTTTTGTCGAAAGGTGGATGGATATTACTCACACCTTCCACATGTGAGTGGGTGAGTTTACTATTTCTCCCATGAGCTTCTCTGCTATTAGTAGGATCACCTTCGGGGGTACCCTGGTTCTTTTTTATATCCATTACTGCACTCTTCCCTAGGATGCCAGGAGTCGTTATGTTTATGACTTGCTCAGGATTGTTCTGACATGGAAGAATTAGAAGAACGTGCTTCTTTCTTCTCTTGTTCAGGGTTTCCAGAGATTACCCACTACCACACCTCGCCATATCCTTCAGAAGGTGAGATGCTTCTTATTGATACTACTAGGCACTACCTTCTTCTATGAGACTGGTTATAAGGTTAGCATTGCGCTTCTTGGTCCCCTTCAGGATCTTGCTAGAGTCGTTACTTTCGATTAAGGATCCATAGTTCTTGCCTATCTCTGCTATAGATTGGATACTGTCCATAGAGGTACTGTGACAATGTGTGGCTTCTGGCACATTTTGCATGTATGCCTCCTTTATATCTTATCCTTCTTTTAATCTTTGCTCTTTTACAGCTCCTTTTCATTTTAACTATCTTTTCTTTTTAAGATCTGGGGCATTGAGATCAGGGTGATTCGAGGCTTTAGCATTATTAGCTCTAACATGAGTCTTCCATTAATGTAGAGATGGGGTTCTTCTCATCTTGCCAGTGTTATGTATAACTTATAGACTTATCGAGACCAGCTAAACTCTTTAGAGTGGGACCTTTCAAGAGGTGTGTTCCTTCTTTTATTCCCTCTTCCATGTTGAGGAGTTGTAACTTGACTAGTTTTGAGCTCAGAGTAGCTTTTAAGGGATATGACGCTTCGACACTGCTCGAGCTTTTTTGCCACTATTAAGAGTATATTCGAGAGAATCTCCAAGAGCAGGTTCCCATAGATCCAACTGAGGTATGCTTTTCGTCACCATTCCTCCTTATCACTATCTTACTTTATTCTCCTTCGTCGTCGTAGATGACATTTATTTTTGGTGTAGGTTAAAGATGCTACTGATGTTGCTATAGAGGAGGAGACTGACGCTAAAATTGAGAGGACTGAGCAGGAGGATGAGCCTACGCAACATAGTGGAGTTGCTCAAGGTGATACTTCCTCGAGTACCATTCTGGGCGATATTCCCTTGCTTGATATGTCTATGTACAATTGGGCTCCTGCGGTGTAAACTCCCATTGAGCAACACATGTACCTTAATACATTTCATATTCCTAGCTTTTCTTCTCCTGATGCTTCACATGTAAGTGTATTTTTGCATTTCCAATCCTGCATAAACTGACACTTGTTGCTAAATTAGTATATGTCATTTTATAAATCCCTCAGACACAGGCAGAGTATCTGTATGGACTCGCCTCATCTTAGAGATTATTTACTATATAAATCACAAATAGTTGGAGGGTTAGTATTTACAACAAGTATGCAAGTCCATGCATGATATACATGATTTTAACTATTCTTAATGCGACAGAGTTATGCTAGAGATCTGAAGCGTGAGAATGAGAGGCTTCATAGACAACTTACTGGACTTGGCTTTAACGGTCATGATGTTAAGATTTCTATGCCCCCAAATTAGAGCGACAATTCCTTGGCCAAACACTGGAGCTCAGGATGACTGACCTTTCATCTTTAAGACTTGTGCTTTCATTACAATATTTTTCTTTTTCTCTATGAACTATTCTCCCTTTTCTGAATGGATTACAAAATTTTGTTTTGGATCAAACCCTAGAATTTAATGAATCCCTTTTTTTTTTTTTTTAGTCAACAATCTTGGAAATTTGATCAGAATTATAGATTTTTTATCAAATTTCTAGAATTCCAATCGAAATTCTAGATTTTTTATCAGATTTCTGAAATTTTAATAAGAATTCTAGATTTTTGATAAAAAATTTGGCTCCAGCTTTGTGCTCCTTTTTTGTTTTGATTTTTGATTTGAGTTTGATCTGCACGCGTAAAATCCTAATCTCTTCAAATTAAAAATTCCATCCAAATTAAACTTTATGTCTGTATAAATAGCTTATCAAAAGGTAGTCACCCATTCCTGTCTTTCGTTTGCTTAATCATGACACAAGTCACCCTTAATTTGATGAAGAAGTTTCTCAAAATCCTTAATGGGGATGACTGGAATATACTGTTGCCCTATAATGTCAAATCTTTGAAATTCCTTCAGCATCTAAACATAGACCATAATTTTCTTCATATTGCTACCACCTTCTGGGACATCAAAGACCATGTATTTAGATTCAATGGACAAGAGTTGTGTCCATTAATTAAGGTGTTTATTGTTATCCTTGGCTGTTTTTTGGACTCGACTACTGTGATTACTCTTCCTGATCTTGAGATGCAGTTTCCCGCTAGATTGACATTCTTTGATATGCCCCCAAGTGACATCTACATGTATGCACATAATCTTGGGACTATCAGTCTTTCTTCTATGATAACTTCTTGTGGGACTAGGTGTAGACGGCGGGGGTTTATCGCGTATCCAAAATTTTAGCAACCACGACACTATTTAGGCTTAGAGCCTTAGAGAACACACTAATCACTATCACAAAGACATGGCATGGAGATAAGGAGTCGCCACCCAGAGTAATAACTGGGACAATTTGATTGGTGGTACTCGATTCTCTAAAAGAAAATTAGCACCACAACCAGGAGATTCTGGATACGGAATATTAACTTCTCTTAGTCTCGTGTTCTTTTAGAATAATTTTATAAATGATTATTTCATTCTCTAATTACATGCAATTTTATTAAATCCTAATTAACATCCATCTAACCCAAAAGGCAACAAGTCAACAAAATTACAAGTAAAAATGCATAAAAATGCAATGTCCCTATGTCTAAACTATGTTAATTTTTATTTTATAAGTTAGCTAAGTCTACATATTATTTACAAATGAGAAATGGACTATAGGTGGGCCTACATTTTTACTAATGAGTGAGTCTAGATCTATTTATTTTAATTTATCTAAGGAATGGGCTTAAGTCTATTTAATTTTAAAGGAAAATCTAATTTATGAGTTTAAGTCTAACTTGATTTTATTTTAAGTGAAATATGGGCCTAGGTCTATTTATTTTAAAAGAAATAAAATTAAGTGGGCTGAGCTAAGTCTAAACAATTTTAAATAACTAAGTGGGCCTAAAATCTAATTAACCTAATGGACCTAAATTGATTTTAATTATTCAAAGCCTTAAACCATTTTTAAGCCTATTTATTTAAGTGGGTTAGACCTAAACATGGGCTTAGGGCCCAAAAACATAAAAACATAAAAAAAAATAAGCCCAAAATAAATAAAACACAAAAAATGATCAAATAAACATTACAGTGATTTTCTAAAAAAACCCTAAATTAATTACATGCAAACCCTAATTTAAGCTATTGCCACCATTGATTTTAATTGATTTTTTTACCCAATTGAACCTAATTACTAATCAATTTAAAATACAAAAAATTAAAATTTTTACTATTCCTACTACTGGGGCTATTACAAACTACGTACAAAAATTAAATTAAATGATTACACACCCAGAAATTAAAATAACTACACAGAGCACCAAAAATAGAAAAATAAAAAAAATCCTAAGAACTATTGAAAAAATAATACAGGTTCATCCATGACATTCCATGAATCTTCTATTCAATTCTTGGATTTTAAACCATTTTCTCCTCAATCCACAAATAAAAACACACAAAAAATTATATTAGTAATGAAATAAGAAAACAATAACGAAATAAAAAAGGTTTACAATAAGAGAAGAGAAGAGAGAAAAAGTGTTGTGCATATGCTTTGGCCCCTCAGACTAGGATTTTCACCATTGAAATCATTGCCGATTCTGGACTCAGGCATAAAAAAATAGTGCTAGACCGTTCTGGTTGAAAGAATTGTATAGAAAAGAGCTTTGACAAAATTGAAGTTTTCTGGTGCCCCGACGTTCTTAGTGATGTCTCAATTTTTTTAGGGTTTCTGCCCAGTCAAGTGTTTCTACGTCAAAGAAGAAAAAACCCCCCAAAAAAAAATCCTCCCTTCACACGCATGCAGACGCTACTTTTAAAAGCAGAGTGTACACGTACTGAACTTCCTCCAAAAGAGGAACCGACTGATGATCAGATAGCGTTTGGTTTTTTTTTATTTCAAAAATCTTCTACGTTTAAAAAACCTTATCAGATAAAATTTGAATTTTCAACCAATCAAAATGCTAAAAAAAATTGACAAAAATTGAAAAAAAATATGAAAAAATAAAAAAAGAAGACCTATTGCGCGTCGGCACTGTGCAATCTTGATCGACATTACACAATACCGATCCTAAAAATTTTAACTTACCAAAAGACCCCTGAAAAATTGACTTATTTGCAATCAAATCCTAAAAATTGTTGCAATTTAGTCCTTAAAGTCTAGAAAATTGACAACCAAGTTCAATTTTTGAATGAATTTCATCATAGGGGCTTACGTCACAATTATGCACAATTGCATCCTGAAATTAAGTGCTTACACTAGGGATAAGAATAATGCGGCCTAGATTAAGACTATCTCTTTTTGCTTATATGCCCAGTTTCTGCTAATGGCTTTTCATGGAGATGCTGACACAAGAATTGTCAGTATCCTAGAATAAGTAGAAGTTGGAGTTAACCCTGTGCCTATCATACTTGCTGAAACTATCATTGGGTTAGATAATTTCAGGGTTCAAAATTGATTCTTAAGTAGTTTTCTTCTTCTTCAAGTATGCAACCTTTTTTTTTTTTTTTGCCTAAGCTGCCCTTTCAGGTTTTCAACTTGGCTTTTTTTTTTTAGATTTGGCTACAAGAGAAACTGAGTCTACTTAATCCCTCCACCAATGCCTTGATTTATCAACCTCATCATCTACAATCTCGTTCGTTGAAGGTAAAGGACAAGCATACTATAGGTCAATGGATTTATTGGATGAAAGGCATTGTTGACACTGAGATTACATGGATCTGTCCCTGGTGGAAGTTAAAGTTTATGACCATCGACCTGTATGACCACTGTGTTCCTGTTCCTGGGTTATACTTTTTGCCCTTCTTTTTCCTGTTACGCCTTTGCCATTAGTATGATTGTCCATAATTTATTATGATTGTTATACCCAACTTCAAAGGCTTTCCTCTAAGGCAAGATTTCTTAGACAAAATGAAGAACCTGTGGCCTCGCAGAGCATTAGAGCACAATATGCATTTGGATGCTGATATGACTATTGATGACAATTACAAGGCTTAGGTTATCATGCAAGCTACAGAACCACTAGGATTTGCTAAGTATAAAAGGACTCAAGTATTGCTAGATAAGTCATAGAAGAAGAAACAAAAACACAACTAGTATAGTGATCTCATAAGTTTGGTCTTTTAGGCTCTCATAATTTATTTTTCCTTTAAGTCTTTATGCTTTGTAGTAAAGATAGAATGTGCAATATTCAAACAAAAATTTCATTTCAATTTTAATCATTAATTAGGGCTAAAATAAGTACATTTATTACATCATATGACATAACTCATGTTATTAGCTAGTCCTTTCAGATTTTCTAACTGAATATTTTTCTTTCACTTTTATTACCTTAATTTCTGCATGTCAGCCCTTTGCGGGTTTTTTGATTAGTGGGATCACCTCTTTTACCTTGTTCCCTAATTTTTTCCTGTCAGCCCTTTGTAGGTTTTCTGAACAACAGGAATGTCTTAATTTTTTTTTACTAGCATTTTTAGGTTTTCTAGCCAGCAAACTTTTTCTTTAAAGGTAGTATTTCTTGAGGTAATCTAAGTTGATTGGCTCAGTGAACTCATTCCCTTCTAAATTTGATATCTTTGCAACTCCCTTAGGTAGGATTTTCTTAACTAAATATAGCTCTTCCTAATTTGGTATGAATTTTCCTCTCGGATTAAACATCATTGCTCTTAACTACTTTAGCACTATATCTCCAACCTGGACAGCTTTTTCTTCTAAAGGCAAATATAAGATTAAGGCTTTACCTTGTCTTGGTGGCCTTAACACAGACGGATTAGTAAAGTATTATTTAATCTTATCAAAGGCTTTTTGGCATTCTTCACTCCATTCGGCAGGTTAATTCTTCCTCAAAAGCTTGAGAATAGGATCGCAAACCATGGTGAGTTTCGCAATAAACCTACTAATGTACCACACCTTTCTTTCTAATAAATCCTCATACTTCCTTTTCTGTTCTTGGTGTTAGCATCTCTTAAATGGCTTTAATCTTGTCTAGATCAACTTCTATTCCCTTCTTACTGACTATGTGCCCTAACAACTTTCCTGAAGTAACCTCAAAGATACATTTCTTCATATTCAACCTTAGATTGTATCTTTCTATTCTTGCTAGAAACTTGCCTAAAGCCTTAAAATGTCCTTCCCTGGTTCTTAACTTGACCATCATATCATCGATGCACACTTCCATTTCTTTGTGCATCATATCATGGAATAAAGCTGTTGCTGCCCTTTGATAGGCTGCTCCTGTATTTTTCAATCTGAATGGCATCACTTTATAGCAATATGTTCCTCATTCCATGATAAAAGTGGTCTTGATCTTGTCCATGACTGCCATCATTATCTTATTATAACCTAAGAACTCATCCATGAAAGAGTACATTGCACTAAATGTTGCGCTATCGACAATCACATCAATATAATAAAGAAAAATCATCCTTCAGGCATGCTTTTTTCAGATCCATGAAATCTACACACATTTAAAATTTTCCATCCTTTTTAGGAACAGGTACTATATTTGCCAACTATTAAGGATATTCTACCACTTCCAGAAAATTGGGCTGGATTTGCTTATTAATTTCTTCCCTTATCTTTTTTACCCATTTTGGCCTTAACCTATGAAATTTTTACTTAACAGGTTTAGCCTTTGGATATATCAAAATATGATGCTCTATAATTTCTCTGTCTAGACCTGGCATGTCTTCATAGGACCAAGCGAATACTACTTTTCTTTTTATTAATATTCTCTTTAATTTCTCCCTCTCTTCAGGAGTTAAATCATGTGATATAAAATTATTCTTTAGTTGTTCATTTGTGCCAATGTTTAATGAATTTAATTGAATAGAATTAATGTCAAACATGCATGACCGATCATTATTAAAGTGGATAAGACCATCAAAATCAACATCACACAAGTAAGCAAAACCAGAGTTTATATCATTGATCATAAAAAAATAGCATTTTCATCCTCAAATAGACCAGAAATTATTACATCAGTTTCTTTATAAAAAACAACATTAAAACTATTATTAATAATGCTAGCTAAATCTTGCGGTGGTTCTTCATTAGGTGGCAGACAAAGCAGCTCTTTAATGGCCTTAGTCCCTATCTTCTCAACAACTTTCTTCATCATGTTGTCTTTTTTGTCTTGCACCAGACCCTTAACTATCTGCTTCTTGAAGATCTTAAACCTATGAACATTCACTCCAGCTATTCGGATAGGCTCCTTTTCACCCAGGTAGAACTTCTCTTTCCTTTCTTTAACAGAGTTATCTTCTAGTGATCCCACATTCTTTAAGAATTTATTCTCATCAAGAATCCTTTTTCTAGCTCATTTACTATCAAGCCCTACTCCTGTATAGCCCAATGCTCTAGTATTATTTTTCCTTTGAAATCTGGGAACTCTTGACTTTTTTATTTATTCTTTCCTAGTCCTTGTCCGGGTTGATAATTCATCTTCTTAATCATGCTCATAACCTTGGATCCATCTCAATTTCATAAAAAATCATGGCTATTTGGAAACCAAGAGGGGTGACTACTTGCTTTTGACCATCTATAACTACAGACACAATCTTGCCCACACTAGCATATAAAATTAAAATTTCTCCATTTAATAAGAATTTTACCTTTTGATGCATAGTTGAAGGCACTCCTCTTAAAGTATGATACTAGGGCCTACCCAAAAGCAAAGCATAGGTGACAGGGATATCTAGCACAGTGAACTCCACCATTGCCTCTATAGGTCCAGTCTTTATAAGAGCCATAAACATTCCTTCTACATTCCTTGTGCTGCCATCATAAGCTCTAATTATAAGGCCAGATTTTATTAAATCCTCTACCTTCACCCCTAGATTAGGCAAAATTTGTAGCGGGCAAACATTAATTATAGACCCATCATCCACCATCATATAATTAATCTTCTTCCCTCTAACTTCAGCTAGGATGAACAGAGCTTTATTATGATTCCTCCTTTCCACAGGTAAATCCTCATCAGAAGAGGTGATAACACCGTGCTTCTTTTCAGTAACCTTGGCCACCATTTCTTCGGGGGTTGTAGTGGTGTCAATGTTTTATCTTGGCTAGAGCCTTAACTAGAGCCTTTATATGGCTATTTGAGTGCATTAAAAGCTCCCAAATACTCACATTTGCTTTTGTCTTCTTAAGTTATTTAAGGATAAAGTCATCATCATGTTCATCTAAGTCTTCTCTTTCAGCAACCTCCTCCCTCTCTATGGTCTTCTCCATTGGTTTATAACCCTTACCACTTTTAGTGACATGACTGATTTCTGGATTATCAACCCTAGCCTTCAGTGCCTTCTTCATTAGAGTTGTACCAGTGTCTATAACCCCAATGGTCTGCTCCTTCTTTCCATCTTTCCACACCTCAACCGTGCATTTCTCTCTCTTATCTAGCATCTTCTTATCATCAAATTCATCACCTCATCCTGTAGGCATGATCAAATCAATAGGTACATTAAAAGAAGATGGTTTGGAATAACAAACCTTATAGTCGAATTTTCCTGAAGGTTGTCCCAATAAGTCTTCTATTCTCTCCTCATCTTTGGGGGAGTTAAGGGGTTTCTTATTGGTTTTAAAGTTTAAATCCTTAAAGGAGTTAAGCACTTCTTCCTCATTAACTCCTGAGTTGATCATTATGGTAGTTAGGGGTGGCATGTTTCGGTAATTTGGGAAAGGGTTGCTTTTAGTGTTTAGATTTAGATTGGATTTCCCAAGGTTCGTGATTTTTTCAGAGTCTATAAGGTTTTGAATTTCATGTTTAAGGCACATGCAAGAGTCAGTGAAATGGCCAACAACTTGGTGAAATTTACAGTAATTGTTTAGGTCAAAGCTAAGGAGATTTAGGTTTGGTGATTTATAGGGGGTTAAAGGTTTAAGGAGGCCTTTTTGGATTAATCGGTCCAAGACTTTAGATAAGGGCTTATTAAAATTTGAGAATTTCCTGGGTTGTTGAATAGCATAGACTCTTATAACCTGACTAGCATTTCCTTGTTATATGTCCCTAATTGGGTAATTTCTCACTCCGGTGCTTCTAGTGATCTTCTTTTTCTCGCTTTCGATCTCTTCAACTTGTAACCCATTATCATAAAGGTCTATAAATTTCTTGGGGTTTATTATCTGTAACCTATTAACCAGATTGGGTGACACATTTCATATTATCATCCTAACCTGATCCTTTTCAGCCAGCATGTTCTTCATTAATCCTGCCTTATTCATGAACCTGGTCAGAAAATCTGAGAATGATTCATTAGGCTTTTGCTTAGTCAATTCTAGATCCCTGATGGACACTTCAAGCCTGGTGTTATCGTCTTATTGCTTCAGAAAAGCGGTGCATTATTCCCCCAATCCACTCAGATAGACTTCTCCAACCTATAATAGCAATTAATAGCCATACACTTTAAGGATAGTACAAACAACTTGGTAACCACAGACAAAGGAGCCTTAGTGGTGCTCATTGTGTGTTGACTAAGGTGGATCCTCAAGTCTCCAATATCGTTAAACTTTTGCAGCTGTGGCATTTTGAATTTATCAGGAAATTTATCCTCCTCAAATTACGTCACATCATCAAATTCAAATGAGTATCCAATGCCCTATCCTCTTATCAACTCCTCCATCTTGGACATCTTCTAAGTTCGTACTTTCATTTGCTTAGATCCTAACTCTTAAACTTGCTCAAGTGATTCCTTTTTTGCCTTTTCAACCATATAACTCTCAACATCCTCCAACTTCATTTCCATAACAGGTATATTCTTAGCAGCATTGTCATTGTCAGCAGGTGGTGTACCCATAACAGGTGGATTAGCAACAATAGGAGGTGCAGCAGCAATAGGTGGTGGCATCAATCTAGCCAGAGCTTGTCTTAACTCATCTTGCATCATTGTTCTCATGTCATCTATCAATGCTCTTTTGACATCCTCTAGGGTCCAGTTTCCTCCCTCTTGTTGTTCTATTTCTTCAGCTTGTTTAGGTTGTGCAACTTCTAGGTAGAGTGGATTGATAGGACTCCTTTCCAGTTTGCTAAGGATCTCTTTCATAATTAATTGCAGACTCAAATCAATTCTCACTAGTCTGCCACCTTTTCAACTCCAAACACAAGAAGACCCGGATGAATCTATGATGGATAAAAGATAAATTATTAGTATGATGCATGTATGCATGATGCACGTGCTATACAACAAGTAACAAGTAACAATCAAGTCAAGTTACAAGTCAAGTATATACATCCTTCCAACCTTATTCCTCCCACACACATATTCAATGGCGAGTCTCTTTTCCTAGGATTTTTGGTCTTGACCTTAATATCAACAGGGGATATTAAGAACCGACATGCATGCCATATCACTTAAAGTAGTAAAGCATAGAAATAATATTTCTAGGTATAAAAGCATAGCCCAATCTTTATTAGTGTTGATGGGCTTCTAAAGTATGGGCTTGGGCCTTTGTAGATAGAAATTTGGGCCTTTATAAAGTATGGGCAACATTCATAAGAAATATGGGTAATCCTAAGGGAAATAACTAGGTCATTATATGTGGTTAAGTCCGATGGAAAAGGTCAAGGTTCCCTTAGCAAGATGCCCTCCTTTAAAACTTAAGTTACAGGTTAAGGTCAAAGGAGCCCGACATCCTTTGCAAACTCAAGAGAATACTACCCCCCTTTAGGACTTGGGTTACAAACTCTAGTCAGATGTGCTCGGTAATCTCTCTTGAATTGACTTAAGGCTAAGAGTGATGGTTAGTCAATTTACAATCCTATGAAGCTAGTGGAATCATGTAACCATAAATCAATGTCATCGATTAATAGGGACATGCAAAATGAATATAAGAATAAAATAATAATTAATAAAATAATTCTAAAAAACACAAGTAGAATCAGTATCTCTTATCCCCAGTGGAGTCATCACTATAAACGACGAGGTTTAGCATGCGTCCAAGATTTTAGCAACCGTGACACTGTTTGAGCTTAGGGCTCTAGAGAACACACTAACCACTGTCATAAAGATATGGTATGGAGATGAAGAGTCGCCACCCAAGGTAATAACTGGGACAAATTGAAATATGATGGTACTCAATTCCCTAAGAGAAAGCCAGCATCACAACCAAAAGATTATGGGTACGGAATACTAATTTCTTTCAGTCTCATGTTCTTTTAAAATTACTTTATGAATTACTATTTTATCCTCTATTTACATGCAATTTCAAATAAACCCTTAAAAAACAATTAACTCCAGACAAACTATTCATGAAATATACAAGTAAATGATGCATTCATCACAATCCATAGGTTAGTTTAATCTATATTGATTTTAAATAAATGAGCTAAATCTACATATTTTAATTTACAAGTGAGTCTAAAGACTAATGGGCCTAATTCCTTTTAATTAAACAATCCTAAGTTTATTTATTTTAATTCTAAAAAATGGGAATAAATCTACAAATTATGAAGTATTTAAACTAATGGACCTAATTCTATATGTTTTAATTATAGAATGATCTTAAATCTATAAATTATAAAAATGTTTAAATTAAATGGACTAAGTCTAAATTAATTAAATTAAATTAGGTGAGTTTATGTTTAATTAATTAAATGGGCCTAAGTTATTTCTACCCTAAATCTAATTAATTATAGGCCTAAATAAAGATGCATTTTCATTAATTAAACCTAAAAAACCTAAATTTAAATGGGTTAAAGTCTAATGTGGGCCTAGAGCCCAAAACACAGAAACATAAGCAAACAAGCCCAAAAACAATAAAAAAAAAATAATCAACTAAAAGATCAAATAATTAATTAAATCTATTCTAAAACCCTAATTTAATTAAAATGACCATAAACAATAAAATAATCAATCAAGCAAACTAATTTTATCAACTTAAATCTAATCCAATTTTAATTAAACAATCTAATAATTTCTATAGCCATTAATTTTAATTAATTACCCAATTAAAATCTTAATTTTACTAACCAATTAATTAAAACAAAACATCCAATCGCACACACACCAAATTTTATCATTCCCACTATTAGGGCTATTACAATCAACTATTGAGAATAAGAAAAAAATAAAAAGAATTAATACAATCTCAAAAAAAAGATAATTAAATAAAAAAACCTAGAAAGTACATCTAGCTAAAAGATTCCATCCATGGCATTCCATGGACCTCTATGGATTTGGTTCATCAAGTATAATCATCATGTAATCTCCTCCATAATCACTATCACAAAAGGATAAAACAATATTTAGTGAATTAAAGTAAAAATTCAATAAAATCAAAATAACAAAAAAAAAACAAGAATAAAAGAAAGTAGAGAGAATATAATGTTTTATGGATGCTGAATGAATTGCTCCTCAGACTAGTAAGATCACTGTTGTTCTTTAGTAGGCCTTTAAAACTTGTTATTCTTCTTCTCCAAAATCTCCAATAAATAAATCACTAAGAATTTTTTATGTACAACGTAAAGAAAAGACTAGAGATACTTAGGAAGAAGAGAGCCAAAATTGCAGAAAAGAATGCTCAGGATTGAGAATTGAGTCCCCCCTACTCTAAGAGCCTCAGCTCTCCTTTTATAAAAAAAAAAAAAAAAACCAAAAAACCCTAGGTTCTACATATTGAAGAGTTTCAATTTTAAAAGGACTTTATTTCTTGAAAATTTAGATAAATCCAAAAATAAATTTAAGAAAATTTTTTTAACTAATCAAAACTCAAGAAAAATATTTTTATTTTCTATAAAAATAAAAAAAATAGATGAAAAACACATAATTCTTAAAAGAAATTAAAATTTTCAATTAGGTCTTAAAAAGTATTACAATTAAGTCCTTTAAAAACCAATGAAACTCTTTTTGAAAACGTATTCAAACTTTTGAGGTTTTAAACTTCAAGTGTTGAAGACTTATTTGTAACATTTTCATAATTTGAGTCCTTTGTTGCATCCATATTTTATTATCCTAAAATTGGGTGTTTACACTCACCCGTTCTGACATGAAACCAATTGGAAGATCAAAGACCTGTACCCATATCTCCATTATATTCAAGGATACTAAAGTCCGATTCTCAAACACATCTAACTGTATTACTAGTAAAACATTTTGATTAAAGAACCAGGGTCCTCCTTTAACCACTTTTAAATGTCCAATTCATGGAAGAACTGAAAAAAAAAATTTGCACTCAAACTTTTAACTCACATTCCTTTGATAGGCCTCCATAATGCCACCATCATGTTTCTCATCGTTGCAAAATCCACACCCTTCTCTGTCATGAACCGCCCCAAAAGACACCACTTAAAGCTTGTTCTTGCTATAAGATATCCTCTTCCATGGTAACTCCCCCATTCTCTTCCTCCTCCAACGTTATATTCGCATATCTTAGATGCATATCATCCTTATTTCTATTCTCGTTCTCCATAATACCATAACTGGAAAGAAAATTAACAATACCACACTAACGGAAATGAACTCAAACTTGTCAGAAAGACAAAAAGAACAACCTTGTTAGAGAGACAAGACAGGGCCACTCTTCAACCATCAATTATCAAAAAAAAACTTACTATTTATTTGTTTGTCAAATTTAATATTTTTAAATTTAAATCTTTTAATTTGGTTGTTTTATAATAGAATCACCAAATAATTGGTATTTTTATTGCCATTTTGTTATTTTTTCCTTGGAATTATCACCAAATTATTGTTTAAAAAAATTATAACTATAATTAATTTTTCACTTTCCTTGCAAGCTTGCTGACCTAGAGGAAGATAAAAATTAATATTATTTTTTATTTTTATGTCTTTGCTCTTTCTTTTTTCATCCAAACAATTTGCATAAAATATTAATATTGAAAATATGAAATTAATGTCTATATTAAATAATAAATACGAACTTAATGTTTGTATTAAATAAAGATTTAATGTCTATATTATACCCGCGGCGAAGCATGGGCAATCTTCCTAGTTAATTTATAATTCTTATCATAAAAAGAGTGCAAAATTAGAATTTGTAAAAATAGGAAAAAGATTGAAAAGCCTACTAACAAAAATTTAAAAAAATACCTTTTTAAAAAAATGTTGGTTCTCATTAATTTATAATTTATATCCTTTACTGATAGGAGAACCAAAAATAACTAAGTGTACTATAAATGTCTTATGGATTTGCTTCTTGCATTCAACATTCAAAACAAAAAGAATAGGATACTGCTCAGTTAGATCTACTAGTTTTAATGGGTCATTCTTTCAATTCTTTTTATTCTTCTTCTTACCCCTCTTTCCAGTCATTTATCGATATTAATTTTTGACAAACTTAAATCAACATTATGAAACTTTAAAAGATAATTAATATGAAACCTAGTACTCTAGTTACTTAATAAAAATCACTTAAATTTTGAAAATGCAAAGTACTTTTTATTTTTCAATGAGGCAAAATTACAAACGGTTAAGTTGTAACACAAGATAAACACATGGTTAGCACAAAAACAAATATAAAGCATAAAAATTAAAAAATAAAAAGCCCAAAGAGTGTAGAGAATGAGAAAAAAAAAACTAAAAACAAATAGAAGTGATGGAGTAGAGACCAACAAAAGTAAGAGAGAAGCGATAGAGCGGAGAGAACATACCAATACCAACAACTCACGAAGAGAAAAGTACTAGCAAAGAGAGATAAAAACCAACCATTGTAAAAAAAGTGCAAAATTACAATTTGTGAAAGCAGAAAGAGGATTGAAAAGCTTAATAATAAAAACTTAAGCTCAACACAAAAAAATTAAACAAATATCTTTTTAAAGGAATGTTGGTTCTCATGAATTTATAATTCTCATCATAAAAAGAGTACAAATTTACAATTTGTAAAAGAAGGAAAAGGATTGAAAGCCTAATAATAATAATTAAACTCAACACAAAAAATGTAAACAAATACCTTTCTAAAAAAATTATAGGTTATCATTAATTTATAATTTATATCCTCTAATGATAAGAGAACCAAATCTAACTAAGTGTACTACAAATACCTTATAGATTTACTTCTTGCATTCAACATCCAAAACAAAAAGACTATGATTTTGCTCAGTTAGATCTACTAATTTTAATGGGTCATTCTTCCCATTCTTTTTATTCTTCTTCTCACCCTTCTTCCCAGTCATCTATAAATATTATTTGTTTAACAAACCTAACTCAATATTATGAAACTTTTAACAGAGAATTAATGTGAAACCCAACACTCCAGTTACTTAATAAAAAACATTTAAATTTTGAAAATGCAAAGTACTTCTTAATTTTCAGTGAGGCAAAATTACAAACAATTAATTTGCAACACAAGATAAACACATGGTTAGCACAAAACAAATATGAAACACAAAAATTAAAAAATAAAAGCCCAAAGAGTGTAGAGATCAAGAAAAAAACTAAAACAAATAGAAGTGATGAAGCGAAAACCAATAAAGGTGAGGGAGAAGTGATAAAGTAAAGAGAATATACCAATACCAACAACTAATGAAAAGAAAACAACCAACAAAGAGAGAGAATAACCAACCATAGTAAAAAGAGTGCAAAATTACAATTTGTGAAAGTAGAAAAAGGATTGAAAAGTTTAACAATAAAAACCTAAGCCCAACACAAAAAATTTAAACAATTATCTTTCTAAAAGAATGTTGGTTCTCATTAATATATAATTCTCGATTGTAAAAGAATGCAAAATTACAATTTGTGAAAGTAGGAAAATGATTAAAAAGTCTAGTAATTAAAACTTAAACTCAACACAAAAAATTTAAACAAATATCCTTCTAAAAGAATGTTGGTTCTCATTAATTTATAATTCACATTAATTTATAATTTATATTCTCTAATGATATGAGAACCAAATCTAACTAAGTGTACTATAAATGCCTTATGGATTTTTGTCTTGCATTCAACATCCAAAACAAAAAAGATTAGGATTCTGCTCAATTAGATCTATTAATTTTAATGGGTCATTCTTCCCATTCTTTTTATTCTTCTTTTTGCCCTTCTTCCTAGTCATCTATCATATTAATTTTTTAACATACTTAAATCAACATTATGAAACTTTAACAAAGAATTAATATGAAACCCAACTCTCCAGTTACTTAATAAAAATCACTTAAATTTTGAAAATGCAAATTACTTATTAATTTTCAGTAAGACAAAATTACAAATGGTTAATCTGCAACACAAGATAAACTCATAGTTAGCACAAAATAAATATGAAGCACAAAAATTAAAAAATAAAAAGTCCAAAGAGTGTAGAGTGTAGAGATCGAGAAAAAACTAAAAACAAATAGAAGCGATGGAGTGGAGACTAGCAAATGTGAGGGAGAAGTGATAGAGCGGAGAGAACATACCAATACCAACAACCAACGAAGAAAAAAGAACTAGTAAAGAGAGAGAAGAACCAACCATCATAAAAAGAGTGCAAAATTATAATTTGTGAAAGCATAAAAAGGATTGAAAAGCCTAATAATAAAAACTAATTAAACCCAACACAAAAAATTTAAACAAATATGTTTCTAAAAGTATGTTGGTTCTCATTAATTTATAATTCTCAATTTTTAAAAATAATTTAATTAATATATTTGAAAGAGCCATAGAAGGGGAGTGAATAGGGTCAATGGAATTTTAAAACAAATTAAAAAACAAATAAAGGAGTTTCAGAGAAGAAAAGAAATTGACACAACCAGTTAAGGAGTTTAGTTTATAATCAAACCTACAACTACACATAACTTATCCCAAGTTAGGAATTTCAAACCTACTTTAATTTATTCACTTAGATTGGGTTTACACAAATGAGGTTTGAGATTCAAACCTTACAATAAGAGTTTTCTTTGCTAATGTGGAAATCAAAAGAATAAATTAGTAAATTTTCTATCCTTTTCTTTCATTTGTTTTGCAAATATATCCTTACTTCTATCATGTAAATTTTAAATTTTTAATTAATTATTTTTGAGGTGTCAAAATCTTCTCAAACCCAAAATTAGTGTATTTTTTTTTATTATTTCTTTTAGTTAACTATAGTTGTTATATTAAATTTTATCACAATTACTTGATTCTTTTTAAGGTAAATTACTATTTGCCCCTTGTGGTTTTCTACATTATACTATTTGGTTCCTGACATTTAAAATTTATATCATCTCCCCCTTTTATTTTGCAAAATTATACAATTTAGCCTTTTCGTCAAACTTTTTATTACAATTACTATTAATTGACATGATAATTATCAAACAAATACTATTTGGCCCCTCTATTTTAATATATTATATTATTTGCCCCCTAATATTATGTTATTTTTTATTTTTAAAGCAATTTTCGTAGAATTTAATTGCAAAATGATAACTATATCATTTACATAAAAATATAAAAATGTTTAACTGTTAATTTTATATCATTAAAATTTTAATTAACACTAATTAATTAGTATTAATTTTAGAATTTTTCCACTTAAACAATAACTTAAAATGTTTATGTTGCATCAACAAATTTAATTAAATTAACTCTGTTTTTAATTCTAATTCTTTATTTTAATTGTCAGTTTCAATTGTTGGGTGTACAAATTAAATTATTTAAAATTATTAATTTTTTCATAAATATAATTTATTTACTCAATAATCTAAAATAACAATTCAAATAAAAATTAAATTTTACAGTTAAAAACAGAATTTACTTGGTTAATTTTTCATGCAATATAAATATTTTAAGTTTATATTTAATTGAAGATATCTTAAAATTGGAAGTACTTAATTGTTATTTGAGTAAAATTTCGGTTAGATTAAAAATCAAATTTACTATTTTTTATAAAACATTTTTAATAAAATTATTATTTTTATAGTCAATTAATGATACTTTAATTTAACATATATTTAATTAAATAAATAGTTCAACAATAAAAATATGTTTTGTAATTTTAGGGGCAAATAATATAATATATCAAATAGAGGGGGAAAATAGTATAATATATTCAAATACAAGGAGGTAAATAGTATTTACTTGATAATCGTCATGTCAATTAACGGTATTTGTGACGGAATATTTGATAGAATGAGTAAACAATGTAATTTTACAAAATAGGAGGATATAATATAAATTTTAATTGTCAGGGACCAAATAGTATAATATAGCAAATTACAAGGGGCAAATTGTAATTCATCATTTATTTATTATTTTAATAAGTTGAAATCGCTATCAAGTAAAACAAAATCAACAAAAAATTTAAATGTATTATTATGAATATTTGAATAATTTTTTTTTTTTAAAAAAGCACATGATCACATAAAAAATATAAGATCTCTAAATATAATTTAAAATTAGATGAAATTGAAATAATTAGTGAAGTTGATAGAATTTGCAAAGAAAATAAAAGTTAAGAATATAATTGCAATAAGATAAAAGTTAAAGATAGAAAAATTATCAATTTCATCTTCCAATTTCCACATCAACAAATATTCATATATGAATGCTATATAATTATAGGCACATACTATTTTAACCGTAGATGAATTTGCAACAAATTGAAAGGTTTACATATCAATTCACCACAATTTTAAAAGTATTATAAATTGACGAAAATGACTAAAGTTCACAGTAGAATAATGTAATAACCCTCCCAAAATATTTTATATTTGTGAAAAAATAAATTTTATGAAAACCTCATAATTTTACATTTTATCTCATATATTTTATGTGAAATTGTTTTTGTTTTTCATTAATCTATTTTTTTAAAAAAAATCAATTCACAAAAAGATGATGGCATTTCATGAAAATTTATATTTATATGATGTTTCTTTTATGAAATAATAATAATAATTTATCCTATTACATATGTGTTCATTTTCATTAAAAAAATTTATGAAATAAAATAAACATAAATATTCTTACCTACACTTAGTGTGATACACCCAATGGTTAAATTTAAATAATAATTTAGATATTTTATTTTCATTGAATAATTTTTTACACTTAACCTATATGTCTTATATCCAACCATATGGTGTAAAACATCCAGTTTAGGTAAGAATCTCCCAAATAATATTATATTTAATTTAATTGTACATTGATAATGAAAAAAAAAAACTTTACAAGACAATACGCAACTTCACAAAAATTCCATACTTATCTCACACATATTATCTGAAGTTGTGTTGATATTTTATTAATTAATTATTTTACAATAACATATACTTAACAAAAAAAAAGTGAATTTACTTATTAGAATAGTATGCATGAATTGGGATGCTTTTTTTTTTGTCCTTCATTATTTTCTTTAAGTGAAAAGAGGGATAGCAAGCTGAGATATTCTTATTGTTTTCTTTGGCAACTTGATTAATTATTGCCTTCTCAATTTTGATTGTAATTAACCTAGGAACTGCAATTGAATGGTGATTGTCCCCCTGTTTTTTTTTGTCAGGATCCTCTTGTTGAACCTTTAGCGCATTGGTTGTTGTTAGCTTATATTCATAATTAATCATTTCAATATGTCATAGTCTATGCAAGAAGTGCTTACTCTGATGGCTTAATTGTATTTGTATCCAGGGGTCATGTGCTTTGAGTTCCACGAACGTTGTCTTTTTCTACGGTTTGAGCTCCATTTCTTTCCATTCGTCTCATTTGCTTTTGGTTTCAGTGTCTCTTGATTTTGCTGTGCTTTTGAGCAATATGGGTCCATTTTGTCAATTTATTGAATTTATTTTTCTCCCTTTTTTTTTTCTCTTCGATTCCAATCTAATAATAGGAAACAAAAAAAATTATATATAAACCATGTTGTGCTTGTTTCTCTCCAGGTTATGAGAAGAATTTATCGTGTCATTGTCAACAAGTTCATTGCATTGCGATCTTTTTCTGTCTTTTTTTTTTTTTTTTTTTGTGGTCGTATTCACTTTTTTAATTATATATTGGTTTTTTTGTTGCTTATTTTTGGATGAATTTGATCGCATAGAGGAGTGGATATTAGACTTATGGATCTATGGGGGTTTTCTTTGGCAACTTGATTAAATAGTGCCTTTTGAATTTTCATTGTAATCAAACTTGCTAGAGTTGCATGTGAATTGTAGTTGCCTCTTTTTGTAAACCTTACGGCTGTGATAATTATGAACTTAACTTTAATTGCTCACAACATTTAGTTTGGGTTACAATAACTTTTCCTTACAATTTCACTATTCCCTAAACTATGCAAGAAGTAGATTTTACTGTACTTTTAAGCGTATTTCTTTTAGATTTTTTTGTTTGTTTTTTAATTTCCTTGCTTTCTCTGTTTTCACCTTTATCATTTGTCCTGTAAAATGGATTTTTCTTCAGCATCGCTTCAGTCTTTTCATTTGTGTGCTTCTTAATAGTTGCGGTTTGAGGTATTAATTTTGTGATTTTTTTAAAATCACATATGCTTGTGGGTCATAAAAATTGAAAAAAAAAAAAAAAAAAAGTCATAGAATCCACTCAAATATTGTTGTTTCTCAGTCGCCGTCTCACTGAACGGGTGTAGGATTGAACGGGAGTTCTTGACCCAAGACTTTTTCATATGCCGACGAGGGACCTGGCCATGAAGCTTGGCATGTGTAAAATTGTTAATATTATATATATTAGAAATCCGACTGTTGCAATATGCCTAGAGTGAGCAAGCATTTCCATTGGATGAATATTTACAATTGATTAGAAGCTGCATTCAATTTGTTGTATCACAGTGAAAACAATCAGATCAATAGAAAAAACCCGGCACTTATTTACGGTTCAAATGCGCCAAACGACTTGTTCACCTCATATTTTTTTGTTAAGGATGGTGACGATGGTGAGTCCATTGTAGAGCTTTAACAAAATCCTCAAACATTATTAATTTTCAGAAGAAAGTTCACTTGAAGTTTTTTGCATTATGTTTAGGGAATCCTTTCTTACAGGATTTCATGGACGTCTGTTTTTTCTTCCAAAATTCTTGATGTCCGATAATGCAAATCATTCCATTTTCATTTTCATCTAAATGGTGGAAAATAATATGAAATTAAAAAAACATTAATTTCCAGAAAAATAAACTAAACAAAACTTGAAAGAAGTTTCATGTATCATGGTTATATCAGGAAAACTCTATTCTGTCAAGAATTTATGGATGTCTAAGGTTTGTTGCACCGTTGGTATCATAACTTTGGGCTATATTTTATTTTGTTTTTAAATTTTAAATTTTTTTCTTTTTAGTCTCAAAAAATTTTATTTTTATTTCAAGTTAAAATATATCGAGCATATTCAATCAAATTTAGCATACATGATAGTCATAATAAATATATTTTTAATATATTTACTATGTAAACATCCTATTAAGTGGCTTAATTATCTTATAGGCTTTATAAAATAAATTTTACTAAAATTATATTTTATGGGACCCATAAGCAAATTTTGTTTTATGGAGCTAACAAGATGATTAAATTATTTAATAAAATACTTATAAGGTAAATATACTAAAAATATGTTTTCTGGTTGCCACTTATGTTAAATTTGATTGGATATTTTTTAGGTACTTCAACTTAAAACAAAAATATAATTTTTGGAACTGAAAAGAAAAAAATTAAAATTTTGATACTAAAGTGAAATATGACCCAAAGTTATGGTACCAACGATACAACAAATCCTGAATGCCTGTATTTCCTCCAGAGTTCTTCCCTTAGTTTTTAGCACTAGCTTTACTATAAAGATAACAACTACAACACTGAAGCTTGAATAGAGGTAAAATGTACCTAAAATGAAAGTAAACAACAACATGGTCTTTAGTTATTGATCGTTTTTGCTCATTTACACTGAATTCTACCGAATCTAGAAACAAATTTACCTGGAGCTCCAAGCCATTAAAAAGTTGAATGTGTAGGAAACTATCCATGCACTGAACCAATGTATCAAATTTACCAATCCTCCTGCTGCTCTCTTTAAATTTATGGGGAATATATGAAACAAAATAAACTTCAGCGATTATGCTCTCCCTTTCAAGATTTCTTTTTCTTCTTTTTTGTTTATTACTTAACTGGCTACAGAATGAAGAGAATTTGAAGGTTACCTCTTGATATCCTATATCAGTATTATATTCTAGTAAGGGTTATATTCCCCTAAAAAGGAGTATTACTTGAATAAGAAGAAAGCTTAATAAGAAAGTTTATTTCAATTAGGAAGATTACTTTACAAAGGAAGTCTCCTTCTCTCCTAAATAAGGTAATCCTACAAGACTAAGGAATCATATTCCTAAGAGGTTTTAGCAATACTTTCTCCTATAAATACATCTCATGTTATTCATTCTCATTCTCACATTCACACATCTCCTCATTCTCATCATACAACATCACCAAGACATCATTCTATCACCTCATCATCACAAGCAATCATTCTTAACTCCTTTACTCTTTATTCTTTATTCTATTATGCCTATTTGCTTTGTTATATTTTTTTCTCATACCATTACTAATTTAAACTTCAGAGTGTTTATAGGGAAAACTCCGCCCTTTTATCCGTTCTCCTCATCGATGTAGGTTCCACAAGTAAGATGTAATATCCCTAGGTTTTAAATATTTTTATACTCCATCGGAATATGCAGTGTTAATAATTTTTGTACACATTTATGATATTTTATGAGTTTTTTATTTAATTAAAACTAATTTTTAATTGTTTTATATTATTTTAAATACTTTACGTAAAATTTTTCCGATAATTTTATTTTCGGGGAAATTAACAAGTAAATAATTTAGTATTAATTATTTTAAATAATTTCACGAATTTGCATGAACTCATATATATTTTTAAAGTGCTAAAATAAAGTGTATATATGTGTATATATTTAAATTAAACTAGGGTTTAATTAATTACCCTAATTTTTATTATTTATTATGTAGTTTTAATATTATTTAATTATTTTTAAGTGTATAAAATTATTAATATATTAAATTATATATGTGTGGAGTATATTTAATGTGTGTGGGAGTTTATATTATTATAATATATAGTGTGATTATATATATATACATATATACATAATATATAGTTGAAAAATCAAAGTTGTCAAAATTACCAAACTGCCCCTCCCTCCTCCTTCTTCTTCCCCGAGGCCCTTTTCCTCTCCCCTCACTATGCGACTCCATTCACCGCCGTTCAGAGTGCTTTCCGGACGTCCACCACCTTCCTCCAGCTGCTCAGCCTCTCCTTCCACACTCTCCGGCGCCGATGAACGTTGCAACAACCTGAGAAGCCGAAATTTGAAGCCAACGTCGAACAATATGATTCCGGCCACCGTTTTTGACACCGCCGGTCGCTATCTTCTCCTTGAGCTCCGGTGAGTGTGATTCCAAGCTTTGTTTCACTTAAAATGGTCTAGATTTTCCTAGGTTTTGATTTTGCAATTTCGGCCTATTAGAGTTCTTGATTTTTTTTAGCTTCAATTTGATTGATTCATGAAAACTTCCTTCACAAAATATGATCCTAGTAGCTTAATATTCATGTGGGAATTTTTGAAGAATTTTTAGAATTTATTTTGATTTTTGGGTATTTTTTATTATTTTATTATTATTTTCTAATTTTCTAAAATTAATTAATTAAATTATGAAATTATGTTTTATGATAAATATAGGGGTTTAAATGAATTATAGAAATTTATTTGGAAATTTTGTGAATTTTTATGTATTTATTTTGAATTTATTTAGTTTATGTAATTTTGAGAAAATAGGGTTAATTATGTTTTTAATTGAAATTAATTAGTTAATTAAGCATATTTATTGATATTATTGAAATATATGTTGAGAAAATTAATTTTGTGCAATATATTATTTTTGGTGAATTTTTGGATTAATTTTAGTATATTTATATATATAGGGGTATTTTGGTAATTTTACCCTAAATTGGCTAAAAATGTAATTAAATTGGTTTTAATAGTTATTTAGGGTATAAAAATGATTTCTATAAATTATTTAGTATTTTTAACTAATTAAAACTATTTTTCGTAAATTATTTTCAATTATATATATAATATACGATTTTTCTAATAAAATGAGTTTTTATCGGTTTTTACTATGTTTTAGGGTTAATTACGTAATTTATACTTATAAAATGTATTTTTATTATATAAGGGTGTTTTCGGTATTTTTTTTTTTTAAATATTCCGTGAATTGTGGACCTCGGTCGGTGATTTGTAGTTTGGAGTCCGACTGAAGGATTATGGTTGTGTTTTATGTTTATTTTCGAAGTGTGTTTCTTTACAGGGCCGGCTCTACTCTTTGAGTAGAGATATGTTCATTTTATAGAGGAGGTTCTGCCGGATTTTCGATAGAATTCTCGTAAAACGTGATGTCCAGTCGAATTCTGATTTAATTATGTCTTTAGTAATCTAGATCGAGTCTTTAGAACTTCTATTAGATTTGTTCTAATTCCTATCATTTTTGTTTGTTTAGTTGTGCCAAGACCAAGGCCTAGTGGACCAGGTCCATCGGATCCATCTCGAGGAGCACAATAATTATGAGTTACTATTTTATATATATATGCTCTAGGGTGCATGATTTTAGAAATCTATGTTTTATTTTGACTAAGAATGCATAATGGTATTAAGTAGTACTTGAGTCATTTTAGTTTACTTTTGGTTTATTTTTTGTTTATTTTTAGTATATTTTAAACTATATGCATGTTTTATTAATGAATTATGTTTAAAATGTTTTTGAATATATTTTTAGTTTATTTTGTAATTTAATTGGATTTATTTAACGTATATATACTCGAAATATACCTGGTTTACTTTTGGTATATTTCTAGTATATATATGGTTTATGTTGCATCATTTATTTATGAATGTATGTTTTATATTTAATAATGAAGGATATCAATAGAACATGCTACCTAGTGGGCGGCACTATGACCGAGTACGTACCGGTACGCTTATAGCATTTAGGCTATATTACTAACCATTTGTGGATATTGATTGGATATGATTATTTGATGTGTGAGATATGATTTGGGAGTGTGATTGCTGGAGCTCAGTTGACCAAGTGTCTCGGGGCCAATCACACTGACAATTAGACTGCTGGAACTCGGTTGACTTAGTGTCTCGCGGTCAGTCTACTGTCCAAATGGATCAAGTGAATATATTTGGAATAAGTGAGCCTGTATGGCTAGAGTGTTGTTTAACACTATTTTGAGATTGCGATTTTCTAGGATTCTATTTGATCCTTCATAAACTGTGATTTTAAATAAAAATAATAAAAAATGATTTTTATTGCATTTGTGTGTCATTGCCTATATATATATTTATTATATACACTATTGACTGTGTGCATTGTCATGTAGTATGCATGTATATATATTATAGTAATTCACTCAGTGAGGTCTGACTCCTCTCCATTGACTATTTTTCAGGAGAGTCATCTTCATCAGACCTCAGTAGCCGACCTGTACGCCGGATTTCTTTCACTCCGGCTTCTTTATGTAAACTGCTTATTTGAGTTTTATTTTATAATCTAGACACTGCAGTAGTTATGGTTGATTGCGAGATTGTTGTATTATATTTGTATGAGATATGTACTTTAAATATTTGAACTGGATTTGTATTAAAAGTTTATTTATATATGAGATGAGGATTTGATTTAATCTCATTTGGTGGAAATGTTATTTTGATATTTATGATTTTATTTCGCTACATAATATTTTATTTAATTATGTTATTATTATTAGTATTGCATGTTTTATTTTATTTTAGGCTTGCTACGGGTTCCGGATTCGAAAGAATTATCATTTCCTAGCGCCTGTTATGGCCCCTGTTTTGGGTCGTGATACAAGAAATATCAATTTGGAGTTATCAAGTGGTGCTTTTTGTGAGAAAAATCAAATTCAATTCCTAACTATCTTTGCTTGCTAGGAATTTTGCTCGACAGTGGTGCTTTTTGTGAGAAAAATCAAATTCAATTCCTAACTATCTTTGCTTGCTAGGAATTTTGCTCGACCTCTCAATGATGTAACCAAATCTCAATTTCTCTAACCATAATCATAAAGAAATCCAATTCAGTCATCAGTGCAAAATTCATGTTGAAATAGTGCAAAGATCGTCAGGGCAATACTTTCTTATCTGCTTTGCACAGGAGATTGATCCATTCTTACAATGCACATTCCTCAAAAGTTGATCATGTTGTTTATAATATGATTTTGGCTTCAAACTTTACCTCTAAAGGTTAGTAGCTTATCATTAATTGAAGGAGACACACATGATTTGAGATAGTGGAAGCAAACACTTAAAGTGCCTAAGCGGTCTATGAAGTTATGCAGCTTCAAGTTTCTAATTACTCGAGCAGTAAATTGAATGTAACATTCAAGATTTATCCATCTACGATCACTATATTTATGAGCTTTAAGATCCCTTGCATTAGCATATAAGTTTCCATATTTATATTTTCCTATTCAAATACTTGATTGAATAGTCCCATGATTCTATACCTCACAAACTCATTATACCCTCAATGGGATCATGCCTTAATAAAAATTTATTATAAAGTTGTGTGGTTAGATGATCAAGTCACGAGGCATGAAAGGTTCAATAATGTTGCAGTGACATTCTTATCGACTGACTTGCTATGAGATTAGCCTTCTATGATGATAAGTTAACATGGAAAAGGAGCCAAGATTAACCTCTGCTCAAAATGTAAGAAGATTGGCCATTAGAAGAAGCAAGCTCGCTACCAGTCCAGATGTCCCACTCCATTTAAATTTACAAATACTAAAAATAAGATATAATTCAAATCAAGAACTCATAAGATGGAAGATTTGGCAATGGTCAAACTCGAATGACCATTTCACATCTCCACAACTTCATCAAAAGGGAAAAAAGAAGAAGGGGGATGCATATGAGTTTTAAAGAAAGTTCTACTATTAATGCAATAATTTCTAAGGTTAGAATTCAGAGCAAATAGTAAGACAGCTAGGCAACCAAAATAAATCATCGAGCATCGAGGCTTGGAAGTAGTTCGACACCCAGATCAGATGTAATGATGAAAAAAAGTTGGACGTCTATATGTTTTCCTTTAAATTCACAAAGCTGGACCACATGACCTTATACCGAGATTGAAGGATGTGAGTATTCAATAAATGGTTCTCAAAACTGAAATCAAGTATCAAGTGAACATCAAACATTAAATATTAGATGCTAACTTCTTAAGATTTTAAGCACCGAGCATTGAGTATAAAGCTTTTAAGCACTGAGCTTCAAAGCATCAAGCTTTTGAGCATCGAGCTTCTGAGCACTGACACTCGGATATTTGAGTTGACCAAGCATCAAAGCACTATCGAAGTTGGGGAATAATCAGAAATTCAAGACTGAAATCATTTTATTAATTACTAAGCCTTGAAAATTCCATATGTCAAAACTTTAAACGAGCAAATATCTGCTTTGTGAGCATCCATCAAGCTCTAAGTGACGAAGTTTCAAAGCATGACACCATCGAGCATCCGAGTCTGAGCATCAAAGAATTTGAGTAGTAGCATCAAAGAATGTCAATAAGTTTTCTCTGAACATTGAAGTCTAATATCTGAGCATTAAGCTTCAAACATTGGACATCCAACAAGCCCCCTTTATAAGCACTCAAACTCTGAGCATCGAACAATAAAATTCCAAGACAATCGATCACCCCAGCTCATTATTCTCTAGCTTATGGGAGTCTTAAAGCACACTATCTTGGAGCCGCAACCTCACTATCATATTTCTGAGTTAAAAAATATTTGAATGTGAAGGCACTATAAAAAAGATAAAAGCTGAGAGTCTATGCCCATTAAAGTACACATTGAAGAAGCCCTAAGCTCTGAGCATCTAGCTTCGAATTACTAAGTCATCCAAGCATTAAAGAATTAGAAAACCTGAATCTAGTTCTTGGTCTAGACTTTATTTGGAGCAAAGCACCAAACATCAAAATTTTGGATATTCAAGCATTGATCTCAAACTAGCATCCACTACCAAACACTGATTGTATAAGCATTCAAACTCCCAGCAACGAGCAATAAATCCTATTATTAATCTTGAAATAGTATATTTTCATGAAACTGGATATACACAAAATGTCAATGAATTGGATACACACAAACTTAGGCAACATCTTCAAAGACAATCTCATTTAAGCAATAATTCAAGTAAACAACGAACATAAATATTTATGAATTTGAAGGTGGGACAATAGTACATTAGGAGATAAGTTTCTCTAGTTTCTCTTGATATTATTTTATTTATTTATTTTTGCATCTTGTTTATTCTTATATAAATGTTTATAGTTTGTCACATAAGCACGCTTACACATCTACACATAGATGCTCGTCCATTTATACATAATTATTATTTATGCAAAACATACATCAATTACATTTGATATATTTATTACATGAGGGCTGATCATTAATTGGAGATCAATTACACGATTCCCAAAACTATTATTCTTTTATCTATCATTACAGATAAGGAAAATGTATTTATTGAAGATGTTACTTTAAGCACCCATCAATCTAAACAATCAGACACTTTGATCATCTCAGCTGGCATCAACATGCAGAGATTATCAAAAGATATCAAACACAATGCCAAACAACACTAAAATGAACAAGCACTCATTTATGCTCATACAATAAATGGTGGTTCCTGTCCAAAGCCAGATCAAATAACATTCAAGCAAATCCTACTTTGTAGAAAATCCTTGTTCATGAAAATTTTAGAGAATATCCGATAAGAAAAATTTAAGAATGGAGTCAAGTATATCCACCACATAGCCGGATAAGTCAAAAGGCAATTCCAATACATCCTAGACAGCATCACACACTATCATTTATTTCAAACGCAGTGCAACATTGACCTTTCACCTAAATTACAAATATTCAACTCACAATTCAGATTGGGCAAACCTAAATTTGGTCCTTTAAAACCCACCTTCCATCATTTCAAAAACTCTCACTAAATTACTATCCTATATTATAGAGCTCAAATTGAAAGGGCTCAAATTCACTATCAGGATCACAAACATCCTTCCTTTTATAAAAATACTACCAACAACAAATGCTCAAAAAATCAAACATCTGTAGCAATAATGTCTGAACTCAACATCAATAAATATTATGAGTAAGTAACTTCCATCAATAAAGTCATTAAAGTTCATAAACTGAGCAACATCAAACAGCACTCGGGCTGCGCTTTTAATGCACCAAGACTATACGACACTTGGGCCACACTTTTAATGCACTAAGATTAAGTCCAGTAACTGAAGCTAGCACCCTTAGGTCTCTTTAATAGTACTAAGGTTCCGAGCATGTAAGCCTCGCGTCCTTACACCGAGCATCTAAGTCTAGTGACTGAAGTTGGCACCCTCAGGTCACTTCTACAATACTGAGGTTCTGAATATATAAGTCTCACGTCATTGTACTGAGCATCTAAGTCTAGTGACTGAAGCTGGCACCCTCAGGCAACTTCTATAGTACTGAGGTTTAGCACTCGAGTCACGCTTTTAATACACAAAGCATTAAAACTCTAGTGATGGTTGGTTTCGTCATGTTGCCTTAACACTAACGGATTAATCTTTTACCCCAAAGCATTTTTATTGTAGGTTTTGTGTAGTCAAGTCTAGCTGGCACTTCAAACAATATTCTTATATGATATTTCAAGACTCGATACCGAGCTTTATCTTTTCTTATGACTGAGGCTAGCCACCTCGGCTCACCCCTCCATATCAAATGCAATGATTCAAGTAATCTCTCTTTAAACAAAAGAATGATGTTTCCATCACCTTATGGACTTGGATACATCGAACATAAATATCCGAATAGAATTTTAGGGGGGACTCTTGATATCCCATATCAATATTATATTCTAATAAAGGTTATATTCCCTCAAAAAGAAGGCTTACTTGAATAAGAAGAAAGCTTAATAAGGAAGCCTATTTCAATTAAGAAGATTACTCTACAAAGGAAGTCTCTTTCTCTCCTAAATAAGGTAATCCTACAAGACTAAGAAATCATATTCCTAAGAGGTTTGAGCAATATCTTCTCCTATAAATACATCTCATATCATTCATTCTTATTCTCATATTCACACATCTCCCCATTCTCATCATACAACATCACCAAGACATCCATCACCTCATCATCACAAGAAATCATCCTTTACTCCTTTACTCTTTATTCTCTATTCTATTATATCTATTTGTTTTATTATATTTTTTCTTCATACCATTACTGACTTAAGTTTCAAAGTGTTTATGGGGGAAACCCCACCCTTTTATTCGTTCTCCTCATCAATGCAAATTTTACAAGTAAGAAATATCAATTCAGAGTTATCACCTCTGAAAATATAACCCATGGAATAGCTCCCATCCCTAAAGAGAATGTGCCAACATAAAGATGGTGGAATTATATAAAATCATTGATCAAAGTGAAAAAAAATTACAGTGAGGAGCAATAGGGCGTAAATGATCCAGTGCATGCATAATTAGATATAAGCTTTGTTACCAGAACACCACTTAGGACAAGGATTGGAATCCATTCATTTAATAAGCTATGATCATGAGTCACATATAAAGAAGTGGTCATTCAAAAATAGAAGTTTGTCTTAAGCACATGTTAAGATTTATTAGCAAACGGTGACTAGTGCTTCCCTTCATGAGAAAAGACGTTCCTATAAGAAAGGTTCCTAAGAATGTGCCTACTGCAGAAACCTAAAACAAAACTCATCCATCTATTATAAAGCTCTTATCTACTCAAGATACTACAGTATTTTTTCCTACGGGCCATTATAGCTATGAGTTGATAGCCCTAATACTGCAAATTTGAATCTTAAGAACAACTACTATAAATTCTACATAAATGGGAGGATGAGGATGTTGGGTCATGGATTTTTAAAGAGATTTTTATAATACTAACCAGTAAGAGAGGCTTCCTTCCATAGCTATCTAATAAGAATGCAGCCTATGCAGTTATAAGGATCTACAATTAATATTCAAACAGTGTCATGACCACTCACGGATCCTAAAATTTACAAGGAAATGGAAAATTTAGGTACCTAAGTATAAGAAAAAGCTATTGTTCTACTTTTTCCAGAAGGAAAACCTAAGAAAATTTTCAAGATTTGTGTGATCAACTGACAATTAATGTTATGTGATGCCCAACAATAGCTGAATTAGTGTGAATCACAAACCTGCTGAGAGAAAAATTTCACTGGCATAAAATCCAATTCTATTTACCCTACCAAATTGTTGAAATATCATTAATCCAACCCCAATCTGCAGTATAATTTATGAAAAAATGTAACAATGAGCGATAAACAAAAGCTTGTTTAGGGGTAGCAGATTAGGTGGGATGGAATGGCTCTCACAGTAAGTTGAAATAGGTATCTTCTTTAAAACAAATCCATTACTGTGGCTTTGGTTTTTTGTTGTAGAGCAGTGAGAGACTTCTATCAAGAATAGAAAATGACAAGTCAAGATCTTCAAAACTACTTCGAGAACCTGCCATGAAAGTTTTCAAGGTTTAGAGTTAGAACTCATATTTCAACAGCTTCCAAGGTGATATCAACACCATCACCATGAAGCTTTCTAAGTTTTCAAACTCTTTCTCATATCCAGCCTTTGCCTGAAATCATCAATGAACATAATTAGTGATGATAATGCCAATGATGATGTTGTTTATAATTAAATTCTCACCAGCCACTTAGGAGACTCTGAGATGAAGACAAGGCCAAAGAGTTAAAGTAGACATGGAAAAGTCCCTTCAAAATGACAAGAACCCTAATTATAAATCAACTATAATTCTACAAAGTTTAAAATCTCTTAACATTATATGTTACCAGTAAGAGCTAGAGTCTTCCATGTTATAACTGTTCTAACTAGGAAAGTAGTTGATGCTCCGATAATAATCACGAGCTGCAAAAATAAAAACTAAGTCAAGATTATTATGCACCCTTTTCCATTTTAATCAATATAATTCAGTCTCTACCATGTAAATGGCCAAATCTTATTGCTAACCTGATTCATTATTCTAAGCCCACCTCGGACTTCCTTGGGTGATATTTTAGCTATATACATAGTTATTTATTGCTAGTTTAAAATGTGAATTATACACTGTAACAAGCTGAGAGCAATAGCAGAGAAACTAGGCTTTCTGTTAACAGCAACGAACCACATAAATGTAAACCCCAATTCCATATCCAGTGAGAAACCTTCCAGCAACAAATAATAAAGCCCCCTTTAGAGACAACATCATAAAGAAAAAACAAAGCAATATGTTAATTTAGGATTTATATTACAAGTTGAAACATTGGAGTGTCATAACATAAGGCACTAACCTGGGAGAAGAAAATGGCAATTAACCCACTTATAGAGATAAGAGCAGACATTCTTATCGACTGCATTATCAAATGCCAAGATATAAACTAAGTAAAAAAATTTTGTATCTCTAAAATTTATATTATTATTTTTGAAATCCCTTACGTACCTTTTTTCGACCAATAAACTCAGTGTGCCCACTCATGATTGCTCCAATCATTGAACCAACAGTGAGTATTGAACCAAATAATGAGAACTGTATAAGGATACCCATCAATTTAATAAACAACAATCAATGTATCTAAAATATGATTACTAATTGAACTTTAAAAGTGGGCATGAGAAGCAGCAGGATTATTTTCATTGCAGCTTTCCAAGTTTCCAACAGAAAAAAACATAGCAATTTGTTTTGGATGTCTACAGATTTTAACTTAAACATAATGTAGACCGTTTTGTTAAAGAATTGTAATAAGAATCTTGAAAAATCTGCTCCAAGGCATGTATGAATCCCACTTTCCTAAAGGCAATATTTGTAGTGTACAATTTACCTCTAGGATACAATGAAGCTTGGGTGTTTGTTATGGTGTTTTATATAGAATTGATTAATAATAGGAAGTTAATTCATGTAGAAAACTCACTTTCTATTTATATAAGATGAATAAGTGGTTACAAGTTGGTAATAGGCATGTCTATTTGAATAAATAGACATGTTTCTTGGCAATAGTCATGTCTTTTGTTAAAAAGATGTGACTATTTTGAAAATGTATAACAATCCCCTGCCATTTTCAAAATATAACCAAAACATTCATCTAATAATAATTATGTAAATTATGTGCATAAATAATAGTATCTTACTATCTGAACCAATACTTAGTAAAAGTTTAAAACAAAAAGTCTTAATAATATGGTAGATTAAAATTTGAACAGATTATTCTTATTGATAAGTTATAGAAAAATTCCACACATATAATTTAATATCTCATTACAATTACACACATATATATGACACATTAAAGGCCTTATGTCCGTATCCTTCATAAGTGTATAGAGTCAAGCCCTTAAACTCCTTAAAGCAACCACACTTCACACTTATATAGGTGGATCTATTAGAAGTAACCCTACAATTTGATACTTTAACTAAATATCCATAGATCCATTAAGAGAGTTTAAACTCACCCTTCCTTTCCAACAGGTTTCAAGCACTATTATCCTCGGGATGTAATAAAATTTTAACATAGTACTTGCAATCACTCTATTGATGTACTTTGACTCTTTGAACTTGAGACTTGGCATAATACCAAGCATCATAGTTGAGGTTCCATCAATGGTGATTTAATAAAATGGGCTTGAGACCTATCCCTCTTAATGTCTTATTTACCACATCTCTTGGCAATGCCTTTGTCAATGGATCAACAAAATTTTGATTTAATCACAAATAATATGTTGTGATCACACCATTAGAGATTAAATCTCTAACATAACCATGTCTAAGTCTAATATGTCTTGACTTTCCATTATATACATGACTATAAGCTCTTAATAGTGTTGTTTCACTATCACAATGAATAGATATTGGTGCAACTAGCTTTGGCCATATAGGTATTTCATATAGCAAATCACGTAGCCATTTTAATTCTTTACTTGCGGAAGCTAATGCTATAAATTTAAAATCCATAATGGATTCTATTATGCATGTCTGTTTCCTAAAACCATAAGATACTACACCACCTCCAAGCATAAATACCCACCCACTAGTGCTAGCATGGTCTTCAAAATCAATAATCCAACTTGCATATGAATATCCTTCTAATACCAAGGGATAACCACTATATTTTATGCCATAACTCATAATTTTCTTTAAATACTTTAATACTTTATTGATAGCATGCCAATGCAAGTTACTTGGATTACTCGTGCACCTATTTAGCTTTCCAACTCCAAAAGCTATATTAGGTTTAGTGCATATCATGGTATACATAAAATAATCTATCATTTCGGAATATTCTAAATGTGATAGTGGTTCTCTCTTATTTTTTATTAACTTAATGCTAAGATTAGAGGGAGTAGAGGCGGGATTACAATCTGAATGATTGAACGTCTTGAGAACTTTCTCAATATAATGAGATTAAGTAAGAATTATGTCATCCTTATCTCTCAAGATTTTAATCCCAAGAATAACATTTGCCTCTCCCATATCTTTCATGGCAAAATTGTTTGATAAGAACTTTTTAGTATCTTTAACTTGTTTCAAGTTTGTACCAAAAATCAACATGTCATCAATATAAAGACATATTATAAGACCGTCATCATCATAAAACTTGCTATAAACACATTTATCATATGGATTAATTTTAAAGCCATTAGCAAGTGATACTTGGTCAAATTTCTGGTGTCCTTGTTTTGGTGCTTGTTTTAGTTCAAACAAAAACTTAACAACTTTGCACACCTTTTTTTCTTGTCCAAAAACAACAAATCCTTCTAGTTGTTGCATCTAGACCTCTTCTTCCAAATCTCCATTTAAAAATATTATTTTCACATCCATTTAATGAATAACCATTTTATGGATGGAAGCTAATGCTACTAGCAGTCTTATAGTAGCTATTTAAGCTACTAGAGAATATGTATCAAAATAGTCTATCCCTTACTTTTGTGTAAAGCCTTTTGCCACTAATTTGGCTTTAAATTTATTAATAGTTCCATTGACTTTTATTTTCTTTTTAAATATCCATTTGCATCCAATGGTTTAGAACCAAGAGGTAGGTCAACCAATTTTAATATATTACTTCACATTTTTTAGTCCATCTCATCATTAATTGCTTCTTTCTAGAAAGTTGCATCTTGTGATTTTATGGCTTCCTTAACTGTTTGAGGATCACTTTCTATATTATAACAATATGGAATTTGATTGCTAACTGAGTCTCTTGTTCCTTCTATAAGATATACAAAGAATTCTTCTTCGTATCCTATGAATTTTCTCTTTATTCTTGTGCTCTTTCGAAGTTTAACAACTTCTTATTCATCATTGTTTGTGATTTGCTTGCCTTTATCTAAGTTTGAACTATTTTGTTCTAGAAATTTATCTTTAAGTCTAAGAATCGACTTAAACTTTTGTTCATCAAATATGGCATCTCTTGATTCAATAATTGTATTAATTTATATTAAATCATTAGGTTTTATAACCATAAATCTATATGTCTTGCTATTATGTGCATGTCCTTTGAAAATGCACTCAACTCCCCTTTCTCATAACTTTTTCCATTTGGGTTTAGTTACTTTTACTATAGCACGACATCCTCAAACTCTAAAATAATTCAAATTTGGTTTCCTTTTCTTCTAAAATTCATATGGAGTTGTATTGCTCCTTTTATTAAGAACTCTAAAATGTGACATGCTGTAAGCATTGCTTCACCCCAAATTTGTAGATGTTAAAAAGTGAACACTCATTGCATTCAAAGTGTGTCCTCTACATATCTCATCATTGGTGTCCCATTTTTTTTCTCTTCTTTGATTCTGGAAGTGTTTCATTGTCTTTCTCTTCCGTCCTTGGTATGTTCAAAACATATACTGCTTATAGATAAACTAATAGAAAATGCACTCTCTTTTGTCATCTCATAAAATTTCCACCATTAAAACGATTTAATTTCACTATACTAGTTGCTAATTCTTTGAGTGTTTCCATGAATGCAAATTTCTATAAGAGAAATATTGCCTTTAGATTGTTAGAGAATTGTAATAAGAATCTTGAAAAATCTGCTCCAAGGCGTGTATGAATCCCACTTTCCTAAAGGTAATATTTGTAGTGTACAATTTACCTCTAGGATACAATGAAGCTTGAGTGTTTATAATGGTGTTTTATGCATAATTGATTGATAATAAGAAGTTAATTCCTGCAAAAAACTCATTTTCTATTTATATAAGATGAATGAGTGGTTACAATTTGGTAATAGATATGTCTATTTGAATAAGTAGACATGTTTCTTGGCAATAAACAAGTCTTTTGTTAAAAAGATGTGACTATTTTCAAAATGTATAACATGTCTAGAATGTGTCACTTGCCTAACCTTGCATGTCTTTTCCTGACAGAAAGGCTTAGATTATCCTGGTGATTTGCAAGAGTGTTATATGTGTGTTCAACTCAAACAAACTTTAACTTCAAAGTAGTTACAGACAGCAAGATGGATCACTTTCTTATATATTCAGAGAGATCTAGGGTCAGCTCAGTGGCGGCAAGCTATAGATATGTAAAATTTGAAACTATGTGCGAGTTCTTGGACTAAACTCTGCCAATGACAAGCCAAGGTCTTCTCTGATAGATGACTGAACAGGGGCTGTATATCCCACCTGAAAAGTGCAAAGTTAAAAAAAAAAGTTCCAATCAACTATATACTGAAAGAATTGAAAAGCTAAGAGTTCTGCTTCAGAATCATGACAGAGATGTAGAATGCGTGAGGTTGGACTACACAAGAGCCCAGAACTGCAATAAATGTACTTAGCAAAACAAATCTTAAGAATCTTTTATTGCTAACTTTCTTGTGGAATTCACCGCCATTATCAACAGTGATCTTCACAGTCTGAATTAGTGGTTCTTTCACTTTGTTTTCGCCATTTTCTACAGCTTCCCCCATGGCCATAGTTAAAAGTAAACAAGGAGAATAGAATTGTAATAATTACAGGAGGATCGATGAAGGAAAAATATCAAAATTTCCTTCTTTCGCTTGATGTAGCTAATGAAGTTGTTGCAAGTACATATGGCTTTATAACTGTTCCTGCTACATACACTAAGTTCACAGTGCAAATCTGTCATGCTAAAATATGTCCTACTTGCCGCCTTCTTTTTGAACAAATTAAAGAAAATCAATGAATCACATGGACTCCTGAATTTCTTTGGCTATACTTACATTATGAAGATAAATTTCAAGAGCATCAAGATTAGCTGTAGATTTCAGAGAAGAATATATTAATATATGTATGTATTTTTTGTTTAAAGAATGAAGAATTTCAAGGATCCACAATTGCAAGGAAACAGACATTGCTACTGACAAGCCTTAGTAATCATAGACAAAGAACTACAATAAAATAAATTCATAATTGTTGCGTGTATGCTTTGTAATATGGCAGACGTGAGTAAATAAGAATCAAGCACCTTTACTCTCGGAATTTATTAGAAGCTAGCAAACAGCATTTGCTATTTTCAGAAATGCAGGAAGCAGATGGGTTGATCTTATCAAGCAACAGAAGAGTTCTAATACGAGGTTGCAGAGAATCAAATGTAAACTGGATTATTAACAATCACATTTGCCTAAGGCTTGTGAAAGGGTGTGTGTCAGCTTAACAAGGGCTTGTGAAAGGATGTGTGTCAGCTTAACAAGGCAAATTGGAAGGTGTTACAGGCCTAACAAGATTTGTCAGGAAAAAAAAAAGGCTCATTTTAAAATTATTTTGAAGATAAATGGAGCATTAGCACAAGAATTTAAAAGCATTACAGGAGCCATAGTGGTCATATTCATGATCTGAATTGCAATAGGCTGCATGTTCTTCAAAATTTTCTAGTTATGGTGGCTTATATTTCAGAAGAAATTATTTTTAAGCTATGAGGACTTGGACTCTTTTAAGTCTACCTGGACTCCAGATGCAAAATTAAGAAGACTAAAAACTAAACAATGCTAAACTACAAGTAGATACCCCACCCTGATTAGAGCAAAATGAATCAAAACAAGACATCCCAGCCCAGCCCATCTCTCCCTCGATACATGAGATCTGAATCTGCATCTGCTCATTTGCATAAAATTCTGTTTTGTGTGTGTCAAATGTGATACAAGGTCTTTTTATATAATATAATGCACTTGAAAATTTCCGAATTTCCAAATAAGCAAGGAGATAATTCAATTTTATGATCTTCTGATTTGAAACCATTGACTCGTAAACATGGTTCACCTTTTTTCTGTTGCTTTCGTAAAATGGGTACTTGTATAGGTGCATTTTCTGCAGGTACCAGGAAAATCAGGACCCCAGAATTTCCTAGTTATTGGCATTGTTGACTTTGAATAGGCACTGAGAAAGTTTATTACGTCAATGACAGGGATTCTTGACTTGGCTAATAAACAATTCTAACCTCAACAAAGGAGACGATTGTCACCAAACCATGAAGAAAAGAATCAAAACGTTTTCACATTTTCAGGAGTGTTTTACAATCAGTAAGTCTTTTTTGAATCGACTGAACATAAAGACTATAGTATATTGATGTTCATCATTTAAAAAGGATTATTTATTGTCAATTATCAAACATTTGCAGACAATTAAACACTTTGTCTCCTGCATAATCTCAAGCTTTACTCTATATGTCATTGCTGATGGGCTTACACTATTTTAAGATGGCTAGGGAAATCTTTCTGGCATTATCGCAGACCAAGAAACAACTTCAAGTTCTGACCATTCAATTATCAATTTCATATGCTAAAAAATACCGGGTCAATTATCAGCTTATTTTATAATTCTAGTCCTGGTTTAGAATCGGCAATCAGTACATGGTGATAATGAAGATATAAGAGACAAATAAGCACTCTTTTCTCTTCGTATTCTCAAGACAACGTACTCAGAAAAAAGAACTATTTTATGCGGATGCTATTTGTCATGGGTTCAGAGTTTTAGCGCAGAGACATTCTCCCATGCGGCACTTCGAACCTCCCGTATATCTAAGATTAAATCTTTTCCATCTTTGATATTCACTGATTTCGTCCTCTCATGAGCTCATTAGGGGAGCGCGGACAGTTCTCGACCAGTATGGTGCCTAATCAGCACACCCATCTAATAAATGGAAGACTGCTCGGCACGTACTTACACCCTTTTAGCTATCCCACATCCCACATTAAGCACAACCAGCAAGTATCTCGCGCAGTCCTGCGTGTCACGACAAACGGTTCGTGACATTCTCCCCCCACTTGATTTCGCAACGTCCTCATTGCATGAGGAAGACTTCTCCCCCTTTTCTTTTTAATTGGCCAGGATTTGTACGCAATTCCCTGTCTACTCGCCCTCTTACACTGAGGCAGCAATCCACTTGCAACTACCCTCCGCTGCTCAGGGTGTGCCAACGCGGATACGAGTGCTTGGCGAACTTTCACTGCGGCTTTCTGCCTACTCGTCCTCGTCTCAATCTCTTTATAGAGGACCCACTTGTGAGCACCTCTTTCATCGACCCGCCAGCGTGGTAAAGAGTGCTTAGCAAACTCGCAACTAGCACACAACTAGCTCTGATACCATTTGTCACAGGTTCAGAGTTTTAGCACAGGGACATTCTTCCGTGCGGCACCTCGGGCCTCCCGCATACCCGAGGTTAAGCCTTTTCCATCTCCGATACTTACTAATTTCGCCCTCCCATTGGCTCATCAGGGGAGCGAGAACAACTCCCAACCAGTGTAGTGTCTAATCAGTACGTCCATTCAAGAAATAGATAACTGTTCGTCACATACTCACACCCTTTTCGCTATCTCACATCCTACATTAAACACAACCAACAAGCATCTTATGCAGTCCTATGCGTCACGATAAATGATCCGTGACATATTGCTCTTCTAGTCGGTCAGCTTATATCTTCATTGCATCATGACAGGTCTATCTCGCCAACTCAATGAACTGACCATTCAGCTAACTAACATCTTTAAAATACTAGAAGATGCCGAGCCATTGTCTACCCACCAATTGTTATATCCTTTTCTAGCTAGATTGATACTTAAGATCATGTTTATTAAGGAGTGATGTAACTATGTAAAGCTAACGGACAAATAAGCACTTTTGGCATCCATAGTTTCAAGCCAGAATAATCAGAAAACAACTATTTCGTGCAGATGCCATTACTAACCTGAGCATATTCAAATGCTACGGGTCAATCTAACTATGGTGACCCTTAAACTAACTCTTAAAAAATGCTAAACAATAGAGGGTCAATTAGCATTATGTTTATTATTTTTAATCGTCCAATCCAAGGAGAAGCAGCAATAGCCAAACCATTATCAAAGGGAAAAAGCTGCAATGCAAATATATTCTTACCCCTTATTTGATTCAATTTCGCCAAAAATTCATTTAATTTCCAAATAAATTTCAAATTGATTTAGATCAAATATACTTTATTAATAAAAATTAATTTACTTTCAAACAATTCCACAAAATTAAAATATTAGAATTCGAAATAAATTTTAAAAATTTTTATTTAAACTAAACATATTTACTTAGATTTGTAAATGAATTATACAAATTTTTATTGAATTCATTTGAACCAAACAAATTTAATGTTTTGTCCTAATCTCATATAAAGTTTTTATATTTTTCTAGCTGCAAATAATACACCACTATCGTTTTAAAAACGACACATTTAGTCTCATCTTATAAATAACATTAGTTTTTGGTGGGTGCACTATATCTAACAGGTATTAAAAATATATTAAATAAAGGTATATTTTGGCTCCTAATGTTTATACTCTAGCAAATTTACCCTTAAAGAAAATTTATAAATGTCTAAATATAATTTTTTAAAATAAAATATTTAAAATCATCATTTAATAAAAATATAAAAGTAAAATTTATTTTCCATACTCATATAATTAATTTATTAATGCTAATATGATATTAAAAAATTTTACATATAATTTTTTGCGAGTTTTTTTTTTTTTTAAAATATGTATAGATTGATATCCCATTTTAAAAAAAATTAAAATATTTAAACATAATGTTTTTATATAAGATGAAATGATTTATTTAAAGATTTTAATTATAAAAGTAGAATTTGATGAATTTATACAATTTTTTAAAAATATTTGAATAAAAAATTATATGTAATTTTTTTAATATCATATTAACATTAGTGCGAGTATCTAAAATAAATTGCATTTTAACACTTTTATTGGATGAGAAGTTTGCATTTAAAAAAAATTGTGTTTAAGTAAGGGCAAATTTGCTTATCAGTATAAATATTAGGATTATAAATACATCTTTGTCTGATATTTCTTTTATACATGTCAAATATAGTGGATTTTACTAACATTAAAAATTAACATGGTTTATAAGAGAGATCTAAATATGCCGATTTCAAAATGATAATGGAATTTTTGCACCTCGAGAAATATAAAAAAAAAAAACTTATGTAAGATTAGAGTAAAACATTAAAAGTGTATCTACATATTCTATCTTGATTAAATAAACCATAGTTCCAGTCATGAATGGTTTATTATTAGTGAATATTTTGAATTGATTAAGATTATACTACACCATACTCCTTTGAATTTATGTTCGTCATCATACATGAATAATATAATTGTGCAGCAAATGTAGACAAATTAAATAAGCACTTTTGACCTACAAAAATGCAGTTAAAATAATGAAGAAAATCATATATTTTATGCAGAGATTCGATAGCATTATACTGAGATCTTTCTCCCCTTCTATTATATTAGGCATGTCAAAAGATATTGCTATTGAAGAAGCCAGTTCTGTAATAAGAAGTGTTCAAATTACAGTTTGTTTGCTGTGGTTCAGACTACACTCAGTATTTCACTTGTAACTGGGTCCTGGCTCCTGGGATCCTAGGAGCCATGATTGGAGTGTACTATGGACTTGCTATGGTGCTTTGGAGCATTACAAGGCAACAAGAGTATCAGGATACACACCAAGTTAAAAACAGAAAATAAAGTTCCCCATCAATTATAAATTGTTAACACAAGTCAATTGGTTCTCCAATAGAATACTTCCTAAGTTTAGCCAATAGCCAAACTATAAGTCTGGCCGGAATCTCATATTAAGAAATAGCATTGGGGACATATGGAGATGTTCAAAGGATTAAACAAATCTACCAATAGCAATAGTCAACACTTGCGGGTTAATTATATTGAAAATATCTAAAATTATTATAAATTTTTATTAAAAATTTCGAATTTTATTTTATCACTTAAAACTTCCTAAATATTTATTTGCGTTCTATAAAATAACTTATCACATAAAATACATCCTAATTAAATCTATAAAATAATCTGTAAAATCTACTAACTAAAAAATAAAATACATATACTTTAACTATATTTTAGAAGGTCATAATATATGTTTTATTTGTATATATATTTTATAAGATGAGACATTTTTCTAAAATTCAGATAAATATTTAAAAAATTTTGAGTGATAAAATAAAATTTAAATTTTTAATGAGAAATTGATTTAAACTTGGGTGTCATGGGTGTAATCCACTCGAGGGAGGGCCTGTCTTTTGTGGCTACAGCTACAGGCATCCGACAAACGTTTTATACTAGCCCATCGGATTTGTAATGCTCATTGTTTGTAGCTACAGCCAGTCAACTACAGCATTATTACTGGTCAAATTTGCAAGTTACCGCTCGATGCCTTTGAATCCTTTTGAAGCGATGATAACAACATCTCACAGTAATCATCTTTTGGGCTTGTAAGATTTATATTTTATAAGCATACTTACATCTTCAAACATGACAGTTAATTTTTTTATATTTTTTTGCGTCTCTTAAACTTGATATATTTTATCAATTTATGTCTTTATACTTATAAGTCACTTATTTCATATTTCAATTGGCAAATATGGATGCTAAATACTTTTTAATTAATTTAAATAATTTTATTTAAACATATAAACATATCATTTAAATACCTTTTAATCACTAAACTGTTGATAAAGTTTATTTTAAGTATAGAAAGTGCAAGTGGCATAAAGTTGAAGCAGTTGATATTTTCTTTCACCAGTCAGTCCTGTGGAGAAGTCCTATTGCATGATGATGTAATGTAAACATGTTCAAACAACTCAACAAAAGGCTGCATCCTTGGTTCAAACAAACAAAAAAACTGCATCCTTTCTTTGTCAAAGTCCCCACCGTCAGTCTCCTATTACAAGCAAAACAAATAAATAATTCACTAATCTAATCAATCAATTTAACAATAATCACACAATTATTCCATTTTACACCATCTTCTTCAGCTCCCATTTTCCTCCCCACCAAACACACCAGAAGCTGACCATGGACAGACTGGTGAAGCCAGATGTGAAAGAACTGGAAATATCATTCAAGAAAGGCCACAAGGGCACAGCAACTTTCAGGCTAAGCAACCTCATGCACACCATGTCTGTAGCAGTTTCTTTAACAACCACAAACCCATCGTTTTTTAGTTTCTGCCAGTCTTTCTCCATAATCCCACCTCTTTCCACATCATCTTACACACTGATCCTCTCTCAACCGTCGGATCAACCACCACCCCTCCGCACTCCCCCAGATGTCATCTCCGTAAAATCCGCCATGCTTCCCACCGGAAAAGCCCACGTGGACGATCTCCGCCGCCTGTTCTCAAGGCCCGGACCCCATATTTTTAAGGATGCCACCATACCCATCTCCCTTGTGGGTCCTCAGGTTGCTGATTATATTATTGCCAATCAAAGCTCTGATCTTTGTTCTTATTTTAACAGAGCTATCTCTGGTTGTTCTGGGTCTCAGATTACGTCACTTCTTGAATCTGCTGTGGTATCTGGTAATTCTAATTTTGTTCTTAAATTGATTGATTTAGGTGGAGATTTGAATTGTAAAGATTTAAAGGGACGATCTTTGATTACTTTAGCTGTCAAAGATGGGAACTTGGATGTTGTTAAAGTTCTGATTTCCTCTGGTTGTTTAATTGATGACTTAGTTGACAAGGTATTGCATGATGCAGCAGCTGTAAATAGAGTAGATATTATGGAGGTTTTGTGTTGTAGTTTCAAAGATATTGTTAATTCAAATTCGATTGATTTACATGGTAGAACACCCATTCATGTTGCTGCTAGGTCTGGCTACGTAAAAGTGATTAAATTTTGTGCTTCAGTGGGAATGAAAGTTGATGCTGTGGATTGTAAGGGATGTACTCCTCTTCATTTAGCCGCAGAGAAAGGGCATTTAGAAGCTGCTGAGTGTTTATTAGAGTGTTCAAGTTACATCAAATATATTGTTAATAAAGAAGGAAAGACAGCTTTTGGTGTTGCTGTTGACAATGGAAATTCGCATTTATATGGTTTGTTACAGCTTGGAGATGTACTGCATAGAGCTGCTGGATTAGACGATGTTAATGGGATCAAGAATTGCATTTCAGAAGGAGTAAATGTGAATGATAGAGATCAGAATGGATGGACTCCTTTGCATAGAGCTGCATTCAAAGGCCGAATGGAGAGTGTAAAGACACTGCTTAGTAATGGTGCTAAAGTTGATGCAGTCGATGATGATGGATACACTCCACTTCATTGTGCAGTGGAAGCAGGACATGCTCAAGTTGCTCTGTTGTTAATTGCTCATGGTGCTAAAGCTAATGTAAAGACAATCAAGACTGGCATGCCTAATAAGAACTTGTCAGCTCCTTTAAAGAAGAAGTCTTTGTGTGAAGATGGTGATGATGATCGTAAGTTGTGTGTTGAATTTTCTTCTTGTGTTTTATAAAGCTGTAAATGGTTATTGCTGTCTAATGTGGATACAGAGAGATGGAGAATATTTTGCTTCTGATTTCCGCTCCGACCCAAGACAGCTATGGCTGTGATTATGAGGATGATAATTTTCCTTTCTTGTATTGTATCATACTTTTTGAGGATCAAATTTGTTAGCATATAAAAAATGAAATGAGATTTAGCTTTGAATTAGTCTCCTTTCTGTGTTATTAATGTTGTTGTTATTATTATTATTATTATTATTAAAGTGTTGAACTATTATTATTTTCTTTGGAAACAAAAATTGTTCATTTCATTGAACACTAACTCATAGTGATTTATAAAGCACTACTAATAATTAATAACTCATGCTGATATCAGTTACTATCGGCTATAAGGCTGTGAAGTTTCAACAATTCTGCAACCAATAAGGATTTCCATGACCCATTTCATACCATTCATTGTTCTGAATGAAATAATGCCAGAGGTCCACCCGCCACAAGCTCAACCATTGAACAAGAACAACTGAGTGCAGCCTGCAGTGATAAAATCTAATGTGCAGCAGCAAGATTTCATCTTTCATGAGATGTCTGCGCGATCAAGCATATCGACCAAAGGAAATCTAGGTGGTAGTCTCAAATATATGGCATCCTCGATTTCGATAGGCAGATGCGTTGCAACAAATACAATCCCTCCTTTTTTTCTATGCTCTGCAATTATGTACTCGAGCAACTTCACCCTTTCCTCATCTAATGCAATGGAAGGCTAATCCAATAACCAAATCGGCCGGTCAATTGCCAGCAACCTTGCAAGCTGCAGCCTCTGCCGCTGGCCCATTGACAGCTCTTTTGCCAATCTTCCAAGGCCCATTAACTGAAGAGCGGGCAGAGAATTCCCTTGCTTGCCTTCACGAACGTCAAACCACTGAACATTGTCAACAACAGTAAACTTTTCTTTGATGGCATCTTTCAAGGAAAGCGAGTTGAGCAGAAGCTTATACTGGTGGAAGACTCCAGATTGCGTGATATCATGGCCATTCCAAAGTATCTGACCAGCAGAAGGCTTAGAGAATCCAGTTAGCATTCGTAAGAAAATAGTCCTACCAGAGCCATTGCTACCTGTTAGAACAAGTACCCCACCATCGTAAATGGAACCATTTACATGGCTCAAGATTTGTTGAGCATTTCTCATGCATGTGACATTGTCAAGGAGGATCTGGGGAAGTGGTGGTTTTCGAAGAGACAATGAGTTGCTTAAGATCGTTGCAGAGACTCTCCTTTTGTAATCTGAAGGTGATGGTAGAAAGCAAGCAAACCAAGTTGCACAAAGAAGACCTTAAAGCAGAGTGCTGGAGATTTCCAGCTCAAGCATGATATCATATGAAGTGAAGCAAAATATTAGTTTAAAGGTTAGCATTGAAAAAATTCGAGAGAGATCTGTAAAAAAGGAGGCTCAGATTGGCCAATGATCAGACAAGAAAAGGATTACTACCAGTCAGCCACAACTAAAGAGATCTGTCTCCATGGAAGAGGGACAAACCCTAATTCCATAGAAAAGTAAACCTCCGCATTACCCTGCCAAACCCAACCATAGCATTCCTTAACATCTGGTTTTTGCACTCTGGAGAAAAAAATATATATCATCATAGCCTCTTGTAAAAGGAAAAGAAAAAGAAAACGAAAAAGAAAAGAAAAAACAATGAAAGTTGAAGGGGCAAATTGACCTTCGATGCATGTGTATATATATATATATACATACAGATAAAGTTTCCTGCCGCAAGGGTCAAATTTTTAAAATGACTCCCTACCGGTTGATGGTATATTAGGAATAAAAAAGAAAATGAATTATTTCCATCTAGGTGTATTCAGTTAGAATTTTAAAAATTTTTAATTGATTTTATATTAATTGGCTTAATTTATATTTGACTTTTTGCATTTTTCGTAATTCACTTTATACATTTTTATTTTATTGACATTATATACTTTTATTTTTTTATATATATTAAGTCTTTCTATAACTGGGTGAGAATATAAATAAATATACCTATATACTTTTTAAAAAATTTTCTTTAACTTCCTATACTTCTATTTTTGTAAACATTAAATTTTTACACTTTTTTTTAATACATTAAGTTCCTAATTAATACAATTTTTTAAAAATTTTATCAACTGTATATATATAATTTAATTATATTAATACTTATTTTTAATATAAAATTAGTATTAAATAATAATTGCTTTTATGAAAATTAAATCTAAATAATATAATAGTAATTTAGTTTCAAATTTTTATTTTATTTTTGTAAAATAATTCAAGAAAAAATTCAATAGATTTTATTTTAACTAAATTTAAGTAAAAATAAATTATGAAAATTGTATATGTATTAATTTTTAATAAATATAAAATTTTTATACCTTGAAAACTAGTTTGCTAATAAATTTTTATGAAATAAAAAAATTGTATTTATATAATTTTTAAGAAAAATTGTCCACTTTATTATTTTAAAAAGGATAAAGTGTGGGTGTACATAAAATTTTTAGAGTAAAAATAGTTGCATTTTTTAATAATTTATTACTTAAAATTAAATTAACGGTAAAGTGTGTAAAGGAGTATAATATAGGTTAGTATTAGATTATAGTTAATAAAAAGACAAACAATATAAAAATATTTATGTTAATAATAAAGCATTCAATTAGAAGTTTAAACTACTTAAACTATAAATTTATTAACTAAATTTATAAACATTGATAATTAACTAAAAAAATTTATTGAAATTAAAAAATTAAAAAAATATTTAAAAATATTAAGGATTAATTTGTTAAAATTTTAAAATATACAAATTTATTAATTTTTTAAAAATTACAAGGACTAAATAAAAAATATTTACTATATATATATGTAACAATGTTATTACCCATTTTTAACGGAGGGACTCAATGTGCAGAAAAATAAAAGTATAAGGAGTCAACGTATAAAAAAATAAAAGTGCAGCGTATCAATTTATAGAAATAAAAGTGCAAAGAGTAAATCAATAAAAAAAATTAAAAATGAAAGGAGTCAAATATAGATTAAGCCTATTCAATTAGAACTTACTTTAAAAAAGTAAGAGGATATTAAATTAAATTTTCTAAAAACTTTTAAAAAAAAATCTACAAAAGTTAGAAGTTATTCAGTTATAACTTTAATAGAATTTATAAAAGTAAGGTGATATTTAAAAAGTCATTAACTTTTATAGACATTAGACTTTTATAGACTTTTTATAGGATGGTATAAATTTAAAACCTAAAATATTTTTTCTTTCACTTCTTCGCAAGATTTCAATAATTTTTTATTGTTTTAGGTATAGAAGCATAAATGAGGGGAAAAAATAGAAGAAAAAAGAGACATTAAACAATATGATTGATAATTTATTTTTCGAAACTTTTGAGTTGATACCCTACAAGTGATCAATAAAGGATAAGATAAGAGGTGGAGAAAAACCCTACAAACACTATGATGCTTAAGTCAGAATATATAAAGAGAGAAGGAGAATATGAGAGAATAAAATGAATGAGAATGAAAGATATGAGGTCCTATTTATAGGGATAGTGATGTTCAAATATAAAAGGAATAAGATTCTTTTTTTATGGAAGTCTTATGTCAAGTAGGAGAGTATTTATTCTTATCCAAGAGTCTCCTGATTGGGATTCTTTTCCTATTTAACTTTGATGTCCTTTTTAGCCAAGTGACCCTGTATAACAAAAGAAAGACCTTATTTAAATAGGAATATATATGTGGGGAATCAAGAGTTGCCCCTGAAAAATATATCCGGATATTTTTGTCTAATGCTCCTGGATCCATAAAGTGGACACGAACATTATTCTAACTGAGTGAAACTTGCGTAAATCACGTTGTATGATATAAAAGGATGCGAGCTGAGGTGGCCAACCTCAACTGGATGGGGATACAATGCTCAGTACCGAGTCTTGAGATCAAAACATATTGGAAGTGCCAACTGGTTACAAACATATAAAACCTGCAATAAAAAAAGGGTATGTAAGGGATTAACCTTCCAGTATCAAGATAAAGTGGCGGAACTAGTCGTAATTGGAGTTTTAATGCTCAGTGCATTAAAAGCACAGCTCGAGTGCTGAACCTCAGTACTATAGAAGTGACCTAAGGGTGCTAGTTTCCAGATACTGGTCTTAGATTTTTAAGGTTTAGATGCTCGGTTCAAAGACGCAAGGCTTATATGTTCGGAACCTCAGTACTACAAAAGTGACCTGAGGGTGTCAGTTTCCAAATACTAGACTTATTTTTGGTGCATTAGAAGAGTGGCCCAAGTATTGTATTATCACGACCCAAAACTAGGAGTCATGACCGGCGCTAGAGAACGAAAATTCTTTCGAATCCGGAACCCGTAGCAAGCCTTAGAAAAATACAAACATGCAATAAATAGATAAAAGTACAACTAAATTAAAATTTTTTGAATCAATATATGAAAATGAATACTCAATATCTTTCGTAAATAAATATATATTCATACAGTGTTCAATTAAAATTCTCAACGTACAAGTGTCAAACAAAACCATACTCTTCTGATACAATAACATTACTACTGCAGTTTCTAAAATACAAATCAGAGTTCAAAATATACATTTATATAAAATAGCCAGGACGGAAGAACACCGGTGAAGAACTCTACTACTAAGGTCTAACGATATAGGATTTTCTGAAAAAAAAAATTGAAGGAGGTTAGACCTTACTGAGTGAATTATTATACTATATATACATGCAATCTAACTATATCCGGTCAAGCATTCTTATATATATATGCATATACAGGCATTTCATACAAATGTCAACTCTGCTTAAATAAATATAATAAATGCATAAAACATTTATTTTTAATACATGAAGGATCAAATAGAACCCTATTAACTGTAACCTGAATCAATCATATCATCACTCTAGCCATACAGACTCACTTAAATCCAAATGGATCACTTATTCCATTCTGGACAGTAGACTGACCTCGAGACACTAAGTCAACCGAGCTCCAGCGTTCTGACTTTCAGTGTGATTGGCCCCGAGACACTAGGTCAACCAAGCTCCAGCAATCACACCATCAATCATATCGCATCTCAATCAAATCAATCAAATAATCTCAATTATAATATAATTACCACAAAAAATTCTTCACTCAAATCTAATCTATCGCACCGATACATACATGGTTCAAGTGTTGCCCACTAGGTAGCACGTTCTATCGATATCCTTCATTTAAAATAAAACATTCATATGGACAAGCAAATAATGCAGAATAATAATCATAATGATAAAATAAACCATATATATACTAGAAATGTACCTAAAATAAACTAAGTATATTTCGAGTATATATATGTCAAAAAAAGTCAAATCAATTATGAAATATACCAAAGATAAATAAAAAATATACTTAAAAATAATTTAAGTATAAATCAATAATATGACATGCAATTATTTAGGAATATACCTAAAATATACTAAAAATACATCTAAAGTATACTAATCATTTAATAAAACAATCATGAATAAATATATATTTAAAACATGTATTTAATTTTGACATATATCCAAAATATACTAAAAATAAACCTAAATATCTAACACACATATATAAAAAATAAACTCTAAATATACCAGTGATATATTAAATGTATATAGAAAATATGCAAACATATATATATCAAAATATACTAAAAATAAATTACTGTTTAAAACATATAATGAAAATGAAAAGTCCTAAGTCATGCATCATATATGCAATACATATATATACAGTATAATAACTCACTGATTAGCGCTCCACGAGACAAATTCGACAAACCTAATCCATTAGGTCTCGGTCTCGGCGTAGCTAAAAAATAAAATAATAATAATCATCATAATAAACTTCTAACTCTACGCTTCTAGGATTACTATAGACAAACTCAATCAAAAATTCAAAAACTAGACTTGGATCGGTTGTCACGTTTTACGAGAAATCTACTGAAATTTCTGCAAAGTCTTCCATGTAAAACGAACATCTCCCTACAAAAGTAGGGCCGATCCTACAAAGAAAATACACTTCTAAAATCACCAAATACTCAACACCTTGGGTTGGGACTCCGAACTCAACAAATCCCCAACCGAGGTTCACAATTCACAAATCAATAATATTAATAGTAAAATAATAAAATCATCTAAAAATCAAATAAAATATTAAAAAACCTTTATTTTTCAATTAAAACATAATAGTCTAATTTAAATAATATTTGATAATAAAAATTCATAAATGGAATAAAATCTCCATTTTTACAATTAAATTAACATAAATTGTAACTAATATTTAGAATCACAATTTCATATCACAAAAATAATAAAATACACATTTAATCTAAAAATAACAAATACACTTATTATTTACATAATATTTCAAAATTATCACAATTTAACTAATAAAATCTCAAATATTATATAATATTAATAAAAATTAAATTTTACAATTATTCAACATAACATAATAAAATTTCACATTTAATTGTTTAAATAGCTTAATTATATAATAAAATTAGTTTAAAACCCATTTTATTTCCAAAATAATATATAATATATATTATTTGGAAACAATTTTTTTGAAAAATAGTATTAATTAGTTAAAAATAGTAATTAACTTGTAAAAATCATTTTATTAGCTTACATAATTATAAAATCAACTAAAACCTAATAGTTAACTATAATTAACACAAAATTACACATTTACCCCTTTAAAATAAAATATCCAAAATACTAAATAATTTCCTCAAAAATTATAGAAATTCATTAAAATCATTTAATCAACATATAATATACTAATATCAACCAAAACACATATTTAACCAATAATTTCAACAAAAATACTTATTTAACTTAATAATTCAAAATACACATGAATTATATAAAATTCCATAAAAATTATATAAATTCATAAAAATTATTTTACCAACAAATAACATTCTAATATTAACTAAAAAACTAAACTAAACTCTAAATTCAACCAAAATACATATTGAATTAAATAGTCCAAAATTTACATAAACTATAAATATTTATACTAATTATATAATAATTCCCAAAAATTAATTTCTCAACATAATAATTACTAACAATGAACAACAACAATAATTTACCCAAATTCGAAATTAAAATAATTAATTAACAAAAAATTAATAATTAATAATTAAATATAAAATAGTCAAAAATTAACCAAAATAACTTAGATCAACTCAAAATTAACCAAATAATCAAACTAAATACTCAATAATTAAATAAATAATAATTAAGTTAACTAAACTCAAAATCAACCTAAAAACTACCACTTAACAACTAACATTAACTAATACCAACACACACTTACCAAGCAAGAAGATCAAAGATAGAAGGGTGCTAGAGTTGTTGCCATGTCTGGTGACAGTAGGTGGTGGTGGTGGTGGTGGAAGAGCTGGGCATCACAGCAGAAGACAACGACAGCTGGTGGTCTTCACGCGAGGAGGAAGAGGCTGCTGCTGGTACTGCTGTCCCACGGCTTCAACAACCCCCTCTAGTGGTTGCCGGCGTCCAGAGGAAGGAGGAGATGTTGGTGGCGGTGAGAGGCGGTTTGACAATAGGCACATCAACAGGGGAGGTCAGGATAGTGACACGTGAGGGGGAAAGAAAGAAGGGGCTCTGCAACTTGTTTCTTCCTTTTGCTAAAAAAAATTGTATATATATATATACTTTCATCAAACTTTATGTTAGAAAATAATAATATTATTTTATGTCTAAAGATTTCCCACCACACAAAAATAAACAATATTTCATCCATATATATCTATATATACATATATACACACATAATCTCACACACGTAAAAATAACCACATAAAATATCATTTAAAAATAACAATAATAAAAACCATAATTATTAAATAATTAATAATACAAATAATGTATATTTAATAAAATAAAAATAATATAAATAATAATACTCTCAAACTAGTGTTATTAAAATAATACTAATGATAAAAATAAAAATAGTAACCATCATAATAATAACACAGCACAATTGTTATTAAACAAGTAAGATTTATGAAATAATTTATTAATGTAATAATGTAAATCAATAAAAATAAAATAACAATGATGTACTCAAAATATTAATAATACTTGAAGCACGTAAATTAATAAAATAAGATTAGTACTTAAAAAGAATATTAAAATAACCACACACTAAGTTAACGTTATTAAAATAATAGTATTCGAAATTAATGAATATACATAATGGAATTTAAATGTCCAAAATAATATATTTAAGTAGAAAATTCAATTAAACATAAAATAATGATAACAAATCACAAAATAGTAAAATAATTAAATTTATCTTTTAAATTTTATTAACACTGCATATCTCATTATTTAATAAAATAATTTAAAAATCAGGGTTATTACATGTATAGTCTTGGTGCATTAAAAGTGTGGCCCGAGTGTCGAACGTCAATATTATAAAAGTGACCCAAGGGTGCCAATTTCAAGATAATGGACATTGATGTTGGAGCTTTAGATGCTCAGCGTGGAAAGACAACTAGCAGTGATGTGTGAGGAGTTTACAATTGTCACATCATTTCAATACCTTTTTTAAATTTTAAATCGCATAATTATCATTTATGTTCATGTGTCAGAAGAGGAGACGTTTCGACTACCATAATGATGACTGCTCAATTAATAGGTCTTTTCTACTTCCCAGACTGCCCTCGATCATGTGGGAGTGACCAGAACATTAATGAGGGCATTGATGGTGATTTCAGGCCCTTCTATTGTCTTATAAGTACACTAGATTTCTTATTTTGTTGCATTTTTCACTTCTTACTAACTTTCTTACTTCTTCCTCTTTGTACGTCTTATAATCACACTTTTCTGTAATAAAGCTTGAGTTTTGTATTCAGGTGAAGTTTTCTTTTTTCATCCCCTTCTTTTTTTTTATTAGGTAAAATCTATAACACCAAGGGAATAAGTTAGCTCCAATATTTTTGTCTCTAAAATAGATGAGGACTTGCTAGGATGGTATCATAAGCATTTTAGTATTCCTGCTGATTTCATTTTGCATACTGTAGATAGAAGATTCAGAGCTCATATTGTTATGCTAGATTTTGATAGGCTACTTATGTATTTTGACCAATTAAAAGGGGGCTTGAAGTTCCTTATGGACCCCTTTGTAAAGGAGTTCTTAAATAGGTATAACATAGCTTCCGGGCAACTCTACACTAACAACTACTGAATTTTTACTGTGTTCATATAGTTGATGCATGAAAAGGGTAGAGGGCTAGACCTGAATGTATTACGATACCTTTATAGTTTGAATAAGAAAAAAGGGGAATTGATGTTCTCTCTATTGGTTATCCCTATCCATAGCCTTTTTGTGAAACTCCTTGACCTATATAAAAATCGAGATATAAATTCTTTGTTGTTGAACATCCTTCAGGCTTTGTGGATGTCCGGTGAATATGGTCAAACGAGTGCCATAGGGTGAAACATCCTCCAACGTTGTCCGACTAAGATACATATATGATTTAGAAACTTAATCTTTAGGGCCTAGCTAATGCCCAGTCTGCAAAAGATGTATCCCAAAGATATATGTGGAGAGTCTGCCCTAATCGTGTTTAACCTACTAATATGTTTTAACCTTCGGAAGGTATCTCTCTGACTTCTATATTTTCATTTTTATTTATAGATGACTAACTTTTTTACATTTATGGACGGGATTTAGCTTGTAGTTGATGAGCTAGAGCCATAAAAAGATGCCCATATATTCTCTCCATCGCTCGAGCTCGTAGCACTAGTAGTCCCAAATGAAGTTGTTGTCAATTTGAAGGGGAAATCTATAGTTGAGTCCTCCTATACTGATAAAGAAAGGGAGTAGAAAAGGCAAATCCTAAATGGAAACTCAAATGTTAAGGAACTATATGAGGAAATATTTGTCTAATATCCGAAGCTCTCTAGGTGCCCGAACATGAGGGCCTAGATTCTGAACAAGATAAAAACCTCCAAGTTTCTTGAATGCCCAGGTTAGAGCTCAATATACAGAGTCATTGAGGCTGCCAGTTGACATGCAACGCTAGATGGAGGAGGGCTATGAGAAGCTATATAGCTCCATGATCGGACATTCACTAACGGTAAGTGTTTAATATTATTTGATCTTTTATATTTTCGGTTTTAAGGAAATGACATTATTTCTTTTTCTCATATGACTCAAGCTTTACTATTGGTAAAGGATAAGTAATTCTTTCTAGAAAGCCAATATAGCTTGAAGGAGACGGAGGTAGGGAGCATAGCGATCAACTTCGAAAAGAGGTTAGATAAGGTGAAGGCAGCACTGAAGCTCTGTCAAACTAAATATGTAGAGGCGAGGTCTAAGGAGGAGGTGAGCCAGAAGAAGGTGGCTGACCTAGAGTATAGTCAAGCTCAATTGACTACGAAGATTGAAGAATAAGACTCTCAGATTGCTAACCCAAAGATGAAGTTGGGTGAGGTTGAGAAATCTTGAGAAGATGATAAAAGGACTTACCAGAACATGGTTGGAGGGTTTTTTAAAGCTTATAGGTCATGTCGGAGGGTCCTACTTTCACATATTCAAATCTAGACTTAACGAACTAGGACAAATTAACACCAACTGACTTGGCTATGATTGCTTCTAAAGAGGATGCCCGGAGCAAGGCCTCTTCCTTTCATGCGAATAATTCTAAAGCTATAAAATCAGTTGGGGAATCATCTTTTGAGCCTTATGCGTCCGTTAGTGCTACCAGTGCTGCTCCTCCCTTTATGTCTGAGCCTCTCTTATTGAATGTCCTGTTATCTGAGCCTTTCGATGCTCAATTATTAGACTAGGAATTTTTTTTATAGTGTGGACTCTGTAATATAATCTTTCTCATCAATGAAAATACTTTATTTAATAATATTTTGAGTACATCTATTGGTAATATTTTTTAAGACAATCTAAGTTCCAATATCATTGTAATTCCTTCTCTTGTCTGTCTTTGATTTTGTATTGCCCTTTAGATGTTTGCTCTATGATCTGATAGGGGCCTTCTCAGTTAAGTCTGAGTTTGCCTGTACCGAAATTGCCTCTGTCGATGTCTACCCTTCTAAGCACCCAATCTCTTATCTTATATTGTCTTGGTTGGAGATATTGGTGATGATATTACACTATCTTTTGCTTGTGTGCCTCTGCTACAGTGAACGTCCATTCTCTTCTTTCTTCTAATAGATCCAGGCATATTCGAGTATTGACACCATTGGCCTCCTGGTCTAATTCCTCGTTAACCCTGTAACTTGGTGACCTAATTTCAATGGGTATCACTGCATCTATCTCATAGGTCAATTTGAACGGTGTCTCCCCCGTGGAGGTTCTGGGCATAGTTCTGTAAGCCCAGATTATGTTTTTGAGTTTATCGACCCAGTTTCCTTTCTTTTCATTAAGCCTCTTCTTTAACCCCTGCATGATGGTTTTGTTGGTAACCTCTGTCTGTCCATTTGTTTATGGGTGAGCTACTGATGTAAATCAGAGCTTTATTTTGAGGTCGGAATAGAAATTTTTGAATTTCTCATTATCAAACTACTTTCTATTATCTATGATCAAGGTATATGATATTCTAAACCTATAGATGATTTCTTTCCAAAAGAAGTGTTAAATCCAGGCTTCCTTGATGGTCGGTACAACTTCCATTTTTATCTATTTAGTGAAATGATCTATGGCCATAATCAGGAATTTATTCTAAGATGTTAAGGTGGGGAAAGGACCCAGAATGTCTATCCCCTATATGGCGAAAGGCCAAGTGCTCCCTATTAGATGTTGAGGGTGGGAGGACTTATGGCTAAGGTGGGCAAACTGCTGACATTTGTGGCATTCTTAAGTTAGTTTTTGAGTATTTTAGAACATAGTAGGCCAGTAATATCCTTGTAGCAATACTTTTTTGGTTAACGAATTATGAGATTCATATGCTCCATAAATTTCTTCATGAATTTCCCTAAGTATATAGTTCCTTTCTTCTTGAGATACACACTTAGACCATGGATGTAAGAGAGATCTTTTGTAGAGTTCTCCATGGAAAATGGAGTAGTGTGCATCTTTTATCCTTAACTTTTGAGCTATTAGTTTATCTTCTGAAAGTGTCCCATTTTTTAGATATTGAATGATTAGTTTCATCCATTTTAGGGCTTCCCGTATATCCATGATCTCTGGATCTTCGATGCTAGGTTTTTTTAGAGCTTCAGTGAGCTCGAGTCCCTTGAATGTCTAGTTGTCCTTAGCTACTAATTTGGCTAATAGGTCTGCCTCCACATTTTTGCGTCTAGGGATTTTAGTGATTTCCCACTGTCCTCTCTCTTGCTCGAGCTTCTTTAGGAGTTACCTAACTTTTTCAACATATATAGTGATGCTCAAATCTTTTATTTGGAATGTCCCTTTGACTTGGTTCATTACCAGTTGGGAGTCTGAGTGTATCATGAGGTGCTCGGCTTTGACTTCTGTAGCTAACTTTAGCCCTATGATGAGTGCTTCATATTCTGTTACATTATTAGTGGCATTATATTATATTTGGATGACATAGTTAATAAAGACTTTGTATGGCCCTTTAAGAATAATCCCTGTATCATAACCATTGGTCGATGACACCCATCTATATAGAGCTGCCATTCTAGTCTGTCAGAAAGAATAAATTTATCTTATGTCATTTCTTACATGAAGTCTGCTAAGTCCTAAGCTTTCACTTGCTGCCTTGGTTCATACTCAATGTCAAATTCTCTAAGCAATATTAACTATTGAACTAATCTACTAGATGTTTCAGGCCTTTATAAGATTTTCCTCAAAGGGAAGTTAGATCTTATAATGATGGGATGAGCTTGAAAATAGTGCCTGAGTTTTTAGGATGCATGGATGATGGCCATGGCTAACTTATCTAGTGCTAAATACCAAATCTCTGATCCTTGGAGTACTTTGCTAATATAGTATATCAAGCTTTGTTGGCTTCCTTCCTCCCTTACTGAAGCTATTGACTGTTGACCAATAGAAAGGCATGAGTACAGTGTTTCCCCAGGGATTGGTATGTTAATTAAAAGTGGCGAGAATATGAATTTTTTGATATCTTCAAAGGCTACCTGGCAGTCTTCAGTTCAAATAAATTTCTTGAAATTTTTTAAAGCTCAGAATAGTAGTAGGCATCATTTAGCTGAGCAAGAGATGAAATGCCCTGAGGTTGTTATCCTGCCACTTAGCTTTTGTAATTCATTAATCATTATTGGAGTTTTCATATTGAGAATGACCTTTATCTTTTCTAGGTTAGCCTCAATTCCCCTGTGTGATATCATGAATCTTAAGAATTTATCTGCCTTTACCCCGAAGACACACTTTTCTAAGTTTAGCTTAATCTGGTGCTAGCTCGGTAGTTAGAGGATTTAGTCAAGGTCAGCGGGATACTGCTCTGCATTCTTGCTTTTGACGATGATGTCATCTATGTATACTTCCATATTCTTTCTTATTTGATTATAGAGTACATGGTTCATCATCCTTTGATATGTTGCTTTGGCGTTCTTTAGCACAAAATGCATTACTTTATAACAGTAGAGTCCTTCATGTTTAATGAATGATGTTTTCTTTTGGTCTTCTTCCTTCATTGGTATCTGGTGATACCCTTATATTGTGTCCACAAAGCTATACATACTGTGACCAGCGGTGGAGTCTATAAGTTAGTCTATTATCGGTAGTGGGTAGCTGTCCTTAGGGCATGCTTTATTGAGGTCAGTGTAATTTACACACATTCTGTATTTCCCATTGGACTTCTTCACCAGCACCACATGGGCTACCCATTTTGGGTGAGTGACTTCTTTAATAAACCCTACTTCTAATAGTTTTTTATTTCTTTAATGATTATCTTCTGCCTCTTATATACGAAGGTCCTTTTCTTTTGGACATCCGACTTTGAAGTTTGATGCTCAAGCTGTGTGAGGCAATCCGAGGGTTTACTATAGGAATTTTAGATGCTCGAGATGTAAAGTCTTTTGAGTGTTTAATAAGGACCTCGCTTATCCCCTGCTTAGTTTCACTATCAAGTTCATTGTCGATCTTTATTATTTTCCCATCAATGATCTATAATGTCTGAACCTGGTCGATTGGCTTTAGGCCAGCTCCCTATTTCTCTACTCCCTAGGATTCTAGGAGGAATGCTTCCGTCTGAGGCTTGACTACTATTTGGTAGCATTGTTTGGCCATGTGTTGATCTTCATAAATGATTAGAACTCTACCTTTAATAGGAATCTTCATGGTCAGGTGTCAAATACTTGTGACTGCATCAGTTTCATAGAGTACTGGTTGTCCTATGATGTCGGTGTATACTAGTGGGAGGTCTACTATATTGAATTGGGCTTTAACAACTTTTGTATCTTTGGTATCTCTTTCTTCAAATTCTAAACTTAACTCTACTATTCCTATTAGTTATGTGGTTCCTCCATAAAAACTTGTAATGGGATTCTGAACAACCTTTAAATTAGTGACTGGGCCTCCTATTGCTTTATAGGCATTCCAAGACAATGTGTTAACGACACTTCCATTATCAATCAATAATCTCTTTAACAAATAATTATTAATGTAAGTGCTGACCACCAGGGCGTCATTGTGGGGGTGTTAAACGTGGTTCCCATCTTCTAAACCAAATGTGATGGTCTATCTTTTCTTGAGAGCAGGCCCTTTTTCTCTATAGGCTCTTTTGGGCTTCTTTTTCGCGTTTTCTCCTCCGATGATCATGTTGATGATGTCGGTTGGTTCATTATGGTCCTTTTTTTAATTTTGGCTTGTCTCGTTCATGCACATCCTGATTCTAGGTTCCTCTGGGTGTGTCAATCAAATTGTTAAGTTTGACATTTTACACCAATCTTTCTATGACATTCTTCAGCTCTTCGCATGCCTCGGTGTCATGTTCATAGTCCTAGTGATATTGACAGTAATACTGTCTATCCTGTGTGGCTCTTTTGTTCAGGCTTATTCTTATGGCTGGAGAAACTCTTACACTATTCTACCTGACCCATATAAGGATTCTAGATTTAGAGTTATTTAAAGGCGTGTATCTTTTAGCTTCCTTCTCAAACCTTTCCACCAAGTTTTTGAAGTTTGTTTGTAGGAAGCTTGGTCTATTGGGTTTTGATCTTTCTTTAGTTGGCGCTTTCTCATCCTCCCTTCACATCCTTTTGTCTTCATTCATCTTTATTATTTTGATTGCCATCGCCATTACCTCTATAAAAGTGTTATGTTCTTTTGTCATTATCTTAAACTTGAGCTTTTCGAGCCTAGTGCCATTTTTAAAGCTTTTATAGCTACTTCATTAACTAGGTTTTCAATTTGTATAACAACTATATTGAACCAATCCATATAGCTTTATAGTGATTCATTAGCCTCCTGCTGGCACTTTCGGAGGTCATTGATATTTTTGACTGGAGGGATGTTGGTGATAAACCAACTCTAAAATTTCTTAGTTAAATCTTTAAAAGAGGTGATAGAACTTTCTTAAAGATAATGGAACCATCTTTGAGCATTCTTAGTGAATGTACTAAGGAAAACTCTGCACATGATTCTGTCATTCTTGTTTTGGAGTAACATCTTTGTTCTAAATGAGGATATATGGTTGATTGGATCTCCAGTTCCATTATATTATTCTAGCTGCGGTATTCTAAATTTGGTTGGGATTTCTGTGTAGATTATCCTGCTTACAAAAGGCATCCTTCCTTCCATCACACATTCATCCTCTTTTCTTGGCCTTGTGCGAGCTTTGTGTATAACTTCTTTAACTTTTTAGGTTAACTTGGAATTATCGAGAGCTAGGATTGTCGAGCTAGATTCCCCTTCCAGGGTTTTATGCATATTATCTACTTTTGGTATTTTCGAAGATGTTTTATTGCCTTCCGTATGAGTTAATCTAATGTTGCTACTTTGAATCAGGGCATTCAGCTGTTATTGCATTAGGGTCATCTGTGTTTGAATGTTTCATATCATTGTTTCTTTGCTGGTTGGGGTAAGGTTGAGTGTTTGGGTTATTGTGTTTAGATTAGGCATGGTTATTACAGTTGTTTCTTGTAGGTTTGGAAAAGGTATGTAAGGTATAGGTCTGTGATGGTGTTGGAAAGGAGCATAGTAGGGAAGGTCGGTGCCTAGGAATGGGTACCCTTGAGTGTTTCCAAATGGAAGGTACATACCACTTATTGTAATTTGAGATAAGGGTTTAACGTGTGAAAAAGGGGCTGACAGTATTATCGATGATGATAGATGGATTGGGGAATAAGAGCAGATGGGTTGATGTGCGTGTCGAGAGTTGAGATTGGTGGTGGACTAGAGGTCATGATGCTCGGGGCTTGTTCGATAAATGCACGAATGACTTTTATTCAAGATTTCTCGTAAACGGCACCACTTGATAATTTTTTTTTCGAAACTCTTAAACTGATACCTTGCAAGTAATCAGTAAAGGATAAAATGAGAGGTAGGAAAAATTCTCACAAACCCTCTAATGTCTAAGTTAGAATATATAGACACAAAATCTAGAGAGAGAAGAAGAAGAACGAGAATATGAGAGAATATAATGAATGAAAATAAGAGATATAAGGTCCTATTTATAAGGATAATGATGTTCAAATCTAAGAGGAATATGATTCCTCTTTGATGGAAGTCCTATGCTAATTAGGAAAGTGTTTCCTCTTATTCGCGAGTTTTCTGATTGAAATTTTTTTCCTATATAACTTTGATGTTCTTTTTAGTCAAGTGACCATGTACAATAATATAAATATTTTGTTTAAATAGAAATATATACGTGGGATATCATAGATAATTCTTCAACCATGTTGAATTAGTAGGAAATATTTTATGCTTTTTTTATTAGGAAATATTTTATGCTTTTTTTATATGGTGATTGAATATGAATTGATGAATATGTGCGTATATGTACGGTTTTGTTGTTAAATTCATATACATACATGCTTCAATACAATCTCGTTTATATCATTAATCACTACCGTACAATTAAAGGTTTTGTTGGCTAGTGTTTGATTTTACTTTGGCTGATTACCAATTTACTTTTGGCTTTTCTCATGTTATGATCACGGTTGAATTAAAAAATAAAAGAATTGTTTCATTATTTGGTATATTTTTTCTTAAGGAAATTGTTTGTTGTTATAAATTGTATGCTAATGGTCGATTATGACGTTTTTATGTAGATTCTCTTTTTTGATTGTTATAGGTTTTTATTTGTTAATTTTATAATTTTTTTTCTATGAAGGTTTATTGTTTGTGATTGAGTAATAATGATAATTGTTCTTTATGATGTAATCATAATTTTTTTTACCATAGTCACTGAGTCCAGGTTGTTAACGCTAGTTATTACTAATTAACTTTTGCTTGTTGGTAGATACCGATTTTGGTGCTTTTGTGCCAATGCTCTTGTAGAGGAATAATGAGCTTAAAGTGCCATGATATTTTTTTAATTTATTTTTACTTTTTAACATATATATATATATATATATTCCATTTGTTTAATTTATTTAGCTTGTTATTTATTATATATATTTTCATTTCATCATATTTATATATGCCAACTAATCAAGAAAAAGAATTTAAACTATTTATTGAAACTCAATAGCAACAAAAAAAAATGTTACTAATGAATAAAGAGCAGTTATAGCTAATGATATGTGGAACAACATTGAGCATATGAATCATAATGAACATAAAATTTTTTATTTTTAATTGTGGTACATGAGTTAGAGATTTTGAGAAGAGGGAATCAAAAATTGTGATTGTTATGTTTCACTTGGCACAATTTGATTTGTTTCTTCATAGTTGAGATACCATTTTCAAAATAAAAGTTGGTCAATGTTATATAAGTTTATAAATATATATAAAAATCTTTTAAAATAAAGTTTATAAAAAATATTGACAAAATAAAAGTAATTAGAAATATATATATATATTCATTAAAAGTTATTCACTTAAAAAAAATTTATAAATATCTTTAAAATTTTTAATTGAATACACCCTGTAAAAAATTTTAAATTCATTATCGGTAAAAAAAACTCAACTATTGAATTTATATCCAACACTAATATGAGAAGATTCACGTACCACATTTCAATTGAAAATTTTAGATTAAACTTTGAATGTAGTGTATTGAATTTATATCCAACACTAATAATTAAATAGGATATTACTTTAGAATTTATCCCGTCTTTTTTTCTTACTGTTTTTTCCTCTATATAAAATATATTTTGAAATAGTAAATTCTGAGTTTTCATACCCCAATTAATAAAAATTGTTTTTACCAGTTCAAAAAATATTGAAAGAAAAAAAAGTTTTGATCTATTATGTCAAAAAAGAAAAAGAAAAGAAGAATGTGTATTTGCATCAAACAATTCCCAATAGTTATTTTACATTTTATGTTTGCACATATCTTTTATTATGTCTCGATAAAGTCTGGTTACTGCGAATAACGGAACAAGGTAACTTAATCTATTTGATCAAAATTATAAAATTCGTTATATCATCTATATTATTATAAATATTCGTATTTTATTGATTATCAATAATTTGATTTTTTGTAAGCAAATTATTATTCTCATCTCTATTACAAAAACCGTAAATGAAATTCTCACATAATTTGAACGGACACCCATACGGGAATTTATGCATAAGCACATCCCAAAGTAATTAGATAAGAACAACGTCGTTCCAACTTCAAATTGCAAATTAATCAAATTACTTAATCCTCGCCACGTTGGCAGTCCTCTGAAACATAAACTAACCAATCAACGCAGAGCTTCCTTTTAAAACAACTGTCCAAAAAAATTTTCCCGCTTCAATCCCAAAAAAAACAAATCTCTTGCCACGCTGGCGGGCCGCGTGAAACCCATCTCAGCCAATCAACACCCTTCCCCTTCTTGTATTTAAACTCAATGAGCTCTTCTCAATTTGCTTCACGCATACGAAATTCAAAATCAGAAACCCTTCCTCTGCCTTCCTCCTGCAAAAAAAAACCTAATTTTCAAATCCGATCAGAATGAGTTCTGCTGCAACTGCTGCTACAACAAAGGGGGGCCGAGGCAAGTCCAAAGCCAAAGCAGTGTCCAGATCTTCAAAAGCCGGTCTCCAATTCCCTGTTGGTCGGGTCGCTCGGTTCCTCAAAAAGGGCAGATATGCTGAGCGAGTCGGGTCTGGATCCCCTGTCTATCTATCTGCTGTTCTCGAGTACCTTGCTGCTGAGGTTTGTCAAATTCCAGAATACCCATTTTCTTATTCTGTTTTACTTTACGTTTTTTGTGGAAGTTTTGACTGTGTGGTTCTTTTTGGGTAGATATTGGAGCTTGCTGGAAATGCTGCAAGAGACAACAAGAAGAACAGAATCATACCAAGGCATATTCAACTTGCGGTTAGGAACGATGAGGAATTGAGTAAGCTGTTGGGCGGTGTGACTATTGCCAATGGGGGAGTGTTGCCTCATATTAATCCGAATTTATTGCCTAAGAAGGGTGTCAAAGGCAAGGGTGAAATTGGGTCTGTTTCCCAGGAGTTCTAAGCATCTGCTCTGAATGCTTATTATTTTGGTTCATCTTCTGTTTTATTTTGTGTAGTTTGGTGGTTAGGTTTCGCGTTATATTAGGGGATAATATAGGGGTGTTAATGGCTCTGTAATCAAGTTGGCCTTTTGATTTGTAAAAAGAAAATCTCTCATTTTGGACTATAAAATGGTCACCTTAATATAACCTTATTGTTTTTTAGTTCCTCATTTATCTTCAATTCCCATGTTTATTTTTGCTTTATTCATTTGTATATTTGATGCTTCTGTTGTTTTAGTGTTTTACCTGAAAATTTTTGCTTATTTAATAATTTTTTACCATTATGAATTGTGGTGAGGGAGAGAGGATGGAAAACTTGATACTAAATATTTAGGTTTAACTGTGATTAAAGCGGTGTGAGTGCTCACATAAAATTTTAAATGTAATGTTATATATTTTAGATGTTTTAATTTTCGTTAAATAACATTATTTTCTCTAGATATATTATTAAATTTGGCATACCTTGAAAATTTTCTAATATCAACTTATTGAAGTTTTTGTCATATATAATATATTTTTTAATTGAAATGGGAATTACCATTTTGTTAAGAGAAAACGGGAAATGCCATTTGATTAAGGCCCGACCAAATTCAAATTTAATCATGGGCTGGCAACAACTTAAGCCCATCGATCGGCGATTCTTGCAGTTCAATCTCTCTTTCTTCCGCCTTCCTCTCTCTCTACATATATGACACCATGATGCTTTTTACATCGTCAAATTACAGGAACTTCAAGGTTTACTTCTTTCTTCATTGAGGAAGGGTTAGGTTTAATCCTCGAAGAAACAAGCAATGAGTTCCGGAGGATCAACCAAGGGAGGCAGGGGCAAGCCCAAGTCTTCAAAATCCGTGTCCAGATCTCAAAAGGCTGGTCTTCAGTTCCCCGTTGGCCGTATCGCCCGTTTCCTCAAAGCCGGAAAGTACGCCGATCGTGTTGGCGCTGGGGCTCCTGTTTATCTCTCCGCCGTTCTTGAGTATCTTGCTGCTGAGGTTATCTTCTTTCCTTTTTTTTTTTTCAGTTGATTTTGATCGCATCTTGCAGTGTCTATACACTTTAGTTTTTCTTTGTTTTATTGAAGCTAATAGAAAGTTGAGGTCTTGAATCTAAATTTGACTGATGCTGCTGCGATTTTGTGTTTTTTGTTAAGCAGCTGCAAATTCTGTGCATGTATACTTGTTTTGTGACTGTAGCAAATGAATTAATAGAATTGGGCTCTTGAGCGCTTCGTTTGGCAATATACTCTTATCATATATTAATTAGATGTTTGTTGGTTTGAAAAAAAAATAGAGAGCTACTGCTGGGAGGTTTCACAAGGGACTCAGAGATGGAAATTGTGTGGTGTCTGGATACTGGTTATGTTTATAGCAATTATCTTGTAAATATGCTTGTGGGATTCAGCCTTGCGTGAATGGGAAAATTGGGCTTCAATGAGTAATGAAGGGGTCAAAGTTCAGGAGGGATGGTTGGCACTGCCCCTTGATAAAAACTAAGGGGTCAAAGTTCAGGATGCCAACAGGTGGATAGTTTTGTGGTAGATTGGTCAGCATTTAACAAATGTTGTGGTGTTCTTGCTGTGTTGGGTACCTCTTTTTTTTTTTTTTTTTTTTTTCAAGAACATCTATCAGTATTCAGGATCAGGACTGTTGTTGTAGTTGTTTCATTCTTTGTGTTCTAGTGCTAATTCGGTTCCGATAGACTTGATTCAAGAACACCGCCACCAACAAGAAAACAAGTGCTAAATTTCAGATCAGTGAATAACTTTTGTTTGTGTGTGTGTAGTTCAAAGAAAAAGTGAAAGGTTGTTGGTTTTTTTTATAGATTTTGCAAGGGCAATGCAAATAGAAGGTTTCTTGTAAAATAACTTGAATTATATAAAAATTATTAACAAATTAAAGTACAAAAAAGCAAGGAAAAGATCAGTTTGTTGCTTTGACTTCTCAAGATTTTGGACATTGATCCATGTTCTATGTACATGCAGGTTCTTGAACTTGCTGGCAATGCTGCAAGGGACAACAAGAAGAATCGTATTGTTCCAAGGCACATTCAGCTTGCTGTTAGAAATGATGAAGAGCTTAGCAAGCTCTTAGGAACTGTGACCATTGCAAATGGTGGTGTCTTGCCAAACATCCATCAGACTCTGTTGCCGAAGAAGGTGAAAGGGAAGGATGACTATGGTCCTGTATCACAGGAGTTTTAGACTCCTATGAGGTTTATCGATTATGGATTTCAAGCCTGATAATTTGCCCAGGCAATGGGGTCAGATTGTTATGAGATTGTACTTGCATACCTTTTCGCACCTTTGCAAACAATTTTTGAGGGAATTTTGGTTGAATACAGGAAAGATGATGATTTTCTCACAAACCAACCTATATGTGATGTTATGGAACTCTTGATTATATATTTCAATGAAATTATGTGCTTTGTTCAAATCAAATGGCCAGTGTATTTTTTGTTTTGTAACTGTGGCTGTGTATATGAAGGCTGAATAGCCAATTGTCAAGGATGGTTTAATAAGTTTAACCAGTCATTTGCAGTGGTTCCTTTCGTATCAAAGATTAAAGTGTTGGTATTCCTCTGAATACGCCATCTACTAATGCGCATTCTGAAATGAATGCATCTTGTGTTGTGTTAATCTGACAAAACATGAAATGTAGGAGAATTACAAAACATGAATTGTAGCTGTTTTTAGAATCGGTCTGAACTAGAAGTGAAAAGAAGAAAAGGAATGAATGGAGATGCAACAGATCGAACAGTGTACCTCTCGCATGCAAAGCGAGCGCTCTACCATTTGAGCTACATCCCCTTGTTATTCCGTTGTTGTAGAATATTTTATAACTTAGAAGAACAAACCTGATCCACAATTAGAGAGTACAGACTCGCTGCTAGGCTAGCGAGTATTAGCAGAGGAGCCGCAGAAGGCAGTGGAGAATTAAGCAATGTCCGTTCCCCTCTTCAACCTGACTCCTAACTTGACAGTTTCAAGGCTATGCTTAGGTTCGACATTCTCCTTCTCAGCCCTGTCTTTCTGTTTTATTAACTTCAAAATTGATAATAGAAAGAAGACCATGTATAATATAATTGTCTAGGAACGATGACATTCGGCGAGCAAAACTCTCTGCTTCAATCATTTCGCCTTCTCGACGAAACCTTCGATGCCGGAATCAACTTCTTCGATTCAGCTGAAATGTAATTCACCTCCCTTCCCATCTCCTAAGGTCTTTTACTTGTCGATTAATTGGGGAAATATCACTTTCTCAGGTATCCAGTGCCTCAACGTGCTCACACTCAAGGGAGAAGTGAGGAGTACCTTGGCCGTTGGATTAGAGAAAGGAAGATTCCACGGGATCGTCTTGTCTTAGCAACAAAGGTCCTTTTTCTTTTCTTTTGTTTTAATTGCAAATTTTGCTCATCCTTTGCTTGTTCCTTATTCGATTACCATAACTGTTAGGTTGCAGGACCCTCTGGGAAAATGACATGGATTCGAGGCGGACCTAAGTGTTTGGATGCCAGCAATATCACTGAAGCCATTGATAATAGGTTCGTCTGCATATTTGCGTTCCACTATAATATGTGTGTTTTATGTGTTTATGTTCTAGCTTTTTATGTGTGTTTCCACTATAATATGTGACTTGTTGAAAAAGGCCATCGCTTGTTTTTATATTACTTTGCACTGAATAAGTATCTATCCCCAGCCAGGAACTTGTTTTAGTAATTCATACTTTCTGTTCTGACTTCGAAATTTACTTTTTTTTCTTTTCCACATAAATTCTATGCAGCCTATTGCGAATGCAAATGGACTACATTGATCTCTATCAGATACACTGGCCTGATCGGTTTGTATGTAGATCCTGCTCCATTTTTGTTATTCTTCCCCTTCTCTTTTGTTTTTCTGTTCTCTTGGTTGACTGGGAGTGGCATCAGGGTGGGCTGGTATGTTCTTGCCAAGGGAGTAGATAATTTCACTTTATTGTGTCTCTAAAAAAAATCTCTGTGATGTCTTTCTTGAAGTGATTTGTGGCTGCTTCTGTAGTTATGTTCCAATGTTTGGAGAAACTGAGTATCATCCTACCCGACAATTCTGTTCAGTCGGTATAGAGGAACAACTTGATGCCCTTGGCAAAGCTGTTGAGGCTGGCAAGGTAAATGATAATATCATGGGCTTTATAGCTCACAACTAGGGCATCTATTAATATTATGCCTTGCATTTCATTTACAGATCAGATGCATTGGACTTAGTAATGAGACGCCATATGGTGTGATGAAATTCCTTCAGGTAGCAGAAAGGATGGTTTGCTATCCAAAAATAGTTTCCCTACAGGTTGTGCTGGTTCTTCCTCAGAATAGTGACACTTGCTGTTCTTATCCTTGTTCAATTTCTCCCCTCCCTTTGTGCATGGGTTCTTGCATCATCCATAGTTCACACTGATGCTAATATATTTTTTGTTGTTTAAATGATAGAACTCATACAGCTTGCTCTGCCGAACTTTTGATTCTGGATTAGCGGAGTGCTGTCATCATGAGGGGTATGTTGCATTGCTTTGAATATCTGCTAGTGTTAAAAATAAGTTTGAAATGCAGATCCTTAAAATGTTGTAGATAAGGTTAATGTTGTCCTTTGTAATGAAGAAAGGGAAATTTCATTACTTTTATCCTCTGAGCAAATAAAATTAGGAAGCCAAATTGTTAGGAGCAGACACCTTTTGATTTGTTCTGAGATGAGTTCATCCTTCAATAAGATGGAGCTTTTAGTGCTATTTTATTTTTTTGAGTATTTTGTTCAAATGTTTGCCATGCGCCATGTATCTTTAGCATATATCTATGCCATCTAACTTTATTGCTTTTATTATTTTTCATGAATCCGACAAATTATATTAATAACCTCTAATGTATTCTTAAATTATTCAGAATAAGCTTATTGGCGTACAGCCCCCTGGCGATGGGCATACTTTCTGGGAAGTATTTTGCACTAGATGGGGGTCCATTAGACGCCCGTTTAAATCTTTTCAAAGGTTGATCACTCAGTTTATTTTTTAATCACATCTTATTTGAAATTTAATGTAGATTAGATTTAAATTCCTTTCTCTTGTTTTTTCTCATGTATCTTGTCTCCTTTCAGGAAGGTATTCTGAAGGGGAATCAAGGTACAACCTATCAAATAAAACTATAAAGGCAGCTACCATGGTGAGCAGATTTTTATTGGTCTTAAACCTTGATGTTGTTCTCTAATTAGCTGACCACAGGAACATTAAATATGATACAAAAATTTAAAGCTTAAAATGTATAGTTCTGTGCTGTTTTAGTTGTGCCATATATATTTTAAAATTAGAAAACAGTTATTATGCGCACAATGTCTCTTGTCCATGTGTATATTCAACAATTTTGTTATGGTTTTGGAATGAGTTTATACCGAACTAAAAAAATTGTGCGGGTTACAAAAAGCTGATGTTAAGCATGCCAAGGGGTTCTGTGTGATGTCTTTAGTTCCCAGGGTATTTTTGTTAATTGCGAAGTACTTCAATTCATTCATCACACTGCAGCTGAATTTCTTGCAATTTTTATTTATGTCTTTTCTCCATTTCTTTTTATTTGCAGGAATACCTAGGTATAGCCAAAAAATATGATCTTCATCCTGTATCTCTTGCAATTGGTATGATCACCCTTTGTCTTTCCCGTCCACCTCTCTGTTTGTTGGTGCATTTGCAGTTACCTGTGTGCATGCATTTATTAATGTTTATGGCTATGGTCGGTTTTTTGAAGTCAATTCCCCTCGGTAGCGGAAAATTACGCATGTACCCATGGATTGAATAGTCTTTCTACTTGCCTTTTCCTATTGTTGCGGTCCTTGAACTATTTCTCCTAAAAAGGATTCGTCATGCAATATATTTAGGTTCTGGAAATCGACCTCTCTTTGGCTGCTTAATTTAAACTTCTGTTGCTATTTTGCAGCTTTTGTTTTGAGACACCCTCTGGTTGCGAGTACAATATTTGGAGCTACCAGGTCATGGCAACTCCAGGAGACTATCAAGGGTTGCAAGGTTGAACTGACACCAGAAATAATAGAGGAGATCGACAAGATTCATGCAAGGTTCCCTAATCCATGTCCTTGATAGATTTGTGTGCCAGATTTTGGTGGGTAAATACTGTTCACATTTTATTTAGTGTCAGAAGGTGGTTAATGACGCTGGGCCAGGAAAGTTCCTAATATATGGAATCAGAGAAATTTGCGTCTGAATTAGGGAGGAGGCTTTTGTTAATCTTAAATTCTTAATGCCTGCATGGCATATTAAATTCTTTAGGATAAAAATCATGAAAATTGTTCTAGCGGATGTACGTATTGAATCTTCAAATTTTAGTGAACTTAACAAAATTCAAGATATTTCAGTATATGTCGGGAATAATCATCAATCATCTTTGCAAAGGAACCATCTGACGCGGTTAAAAACCTGTTACGAAGAAACACTAGTTGCCAGGCCAGCCAGATCTTTGTGTTGGTAAAGTATCAAATTTTTTGAATGAGACGGGGGAGGTACTTTTTAACTTTTCTTTCTACAAAACGGGTCGTATTTCCAGAAAATCCCATGATTTTTCCTGAAGTCCAAAACTACCTAATTTTTGCTGATGTACAATGCAATGGTAAGCACCGTGTCATAATTTCCCAGGCCCATAAGGAGGTGTGAGTAATGGCTTGGACCGATGGTATATGGGGAAGGGTAAAAATGCCTATATAAATTGACTTTGGTGGGTTAGCTTTCTAGAAAAAAAGTCTGGCGTCAAAACGTTGGGATACCGCCAGCAGAATGGTCATAGCCCCAGCAAGAATTTTGACCCGTTTTGTTTCAAAACAGAATTTCCCTAAAAACAATAACAAGACGGCTCGTACATTGCTGCTGCTGCTGCTGCCACTGCTGCTGCCTTTTGTTCTTGTACTTGTACTTGTGGTGAAATAGTCCATTTTAGTTCCGGTGTGGGGCAAACAAAGAGGTGAAATTGGAAAGGGCTTCACATGGTGGACGCTCTTCAACATATCTATCTATACCTATATAAATTGCATAGGCTAACCATTGGCATAGAAATTCCTAGACAAAAAGACACTAGCCATTAATTTAGCCTTCCTTAGTGGGTGAATGGCAGGACCCCAAATTAGTCAAAAGCATGTGAATAGACAACCACAACATGCAAAAGCAATTTTAGGAACTTTTTATAAATTTTTATACTCAATACTGTTGGATCATGTTCCATCCATTTTCAAAACCACACTAAATAACATTTCTAATTTATATATTTTTAAAATAAGTTTGTAAACAATGTACATACTAATAATAATATATACTTATTTGTACCATATTCAACGAATATATCATAAAATTAATGATAAATTATCATAATAATCTATTATGATTGCTCAAAGTCATTGACACTTGACAACAACGGAAATTTCAAGGTGTTTTTATTTTAATACTTTTATATTTAGTATCTCAATTTATGTTTTTTTTTGTCATTTTAATACTTAAATTTATCTAAAATATACTAATTTATATTAATATAATGATATAATGCATTTATTCCATTTGTATTTACAACCTTTTATTAGTTTAACAACTTTATTTATAATTTTTTATCAGTTAAACATTTAAAATGTAACACATGTTAATATGTCAAACATTTAAAATTAGTTATTTCATGGTATATGTACTTACAATAGTTTTAAAAATTATACTTTAGAGAATTCAAGTGTTAAAATGATAAAATTATAAATTGATATATCAAATAAGAAAAAATAATAAATATAAAAAATTATAAATGTATTATGCCTTTTATTTTATTTTATTTATTTTTATCATCAACGGTAAAAATGCATCGAATCATCTCATGAAGTAGAATTTATTTCATACTATGCTCCAACATTAATTTAGAAAAAATGGTATTTAGATCTTAACAGTTGACTTAATTAAAATTTGAATCCAACCGAATGAAACCAAACGAGAAACCTTACTGGGCGGATGCGCTTATCCATATCTCTTACCCGTTTACCACCCATCATTTATCAATTTTTTTTTCGAATCAGCATCATTTATCAATTTAATTATTTTTGTTTTTAACGAATTTAAATTCTACTTTGCAATTATATAAATTATTACTATTAAATTTTAATTATTAATAGTATTATATTAAACACTGTACTTCTAAAAAACGGAAATAATGAAAAAGATGGTCCGGAGCGTTTAGCTCGGGCCTCACCATCTCCTCCATCGTGTCCTCCTCCTCCACCGCCAACCACAGTGTCCCGATCTTTAGATTCTGTCAGATTAGATTTGGTGATCCTAAAAATCAAACCAGGTGAGCTAAGGTTAGCTTTGGCTCTACTATGGGTTCCAAGCCATGGCTACATCCGGCTCCTACCTATCGTCCATTGGAAACTTACTGGGATACAGATGAAGATGCTCCTGGTCCTCGATGTGCCCATACTTTAACTGCTGTTGCCGCTACCAATACTCACGGTCCTAGACTTATTCTCTTTGGCGGCGCTACCGCGATTGAAGGCGGCGGTCCTTCCTCCGCCCCTGGCATCAGTTGCGCTTCTTCTCTGTCTCACTTCTTCTTCTTCTTCTTCTGTTATTATCTGTTGCTTGCTTGCTTGATTAAATTTGCTAATGCTGTTGATTCAATTTCAGGATTAGCAGGAGTTACCAATTCAGTTCATTCTTATGATGTTCTTACTAGAAAATGGACAAGGTCTAGATTTAGCCTGCCTTTTATCATTTTGGGTTTGATTTTTTTTTTTAAAGCTTGAGTTAATTTTACTTGTTATTGGACGATCAGAATGCGACCTGCTGGTGAACCGCCGTCTCCTAGGGCTGCACACGCGGCAGCTGCAGTTGGTACTATGGTTGTTTTTCAGGTGATTCAATGAAAGATTTGGATTTAATACTGGTTAACTAAAATTCTGTTTTCTAACACTTGGATTGGTTCGGTGGTCAATGACTAGGGTGGGATAGGTCCTGCTGGACATTCTACTGACGATATATATGTGCTTGACTTGACTAATGATAAGTACAAGTGGCACCGGTGAGTGAATTTTTCTTTCTAACAGTAGCCGGTGCTTTTTTGAATTTGTGCACTGCTTTTACCCTTTTCTTCTCATGCTTGATGTTTCGCTTGTAGAGTGGTTGTTCAAGGACAAGGTCCTGGACCTCGCTATGGCCATGTTATGGACTTGGTTGCTCAACGTTTCCTTGTTACTGTCAGTGGCAATGATGGTAAGAGGATTATATAACATTTGATCTTCTATGCTGTCCATTGCTGTTCCTTTTATGTTGTATTGGTGTAAGAAACAAAATTCTAGTTCTATAAAATTCCATCACCAAAATCTATATAAAGAAAAATTTACAAGAAACTTATGAATTGATCATTTTTTAACAGAGCTGCATTTGCATTGTTATAGCACTGGTTGAACTTATTCTCAGTTTGATATTGGGTTGATAATCTAAGAATCTCTATTTCCAAACTCAAGATGATGGGTTGGCAGTTTACAGGTCTTAGAGAGGTTAGGATGTCAGCTTCTGGTTTGTTAAAAGTGCTAGGTGAGTTGGCAATATTGGACAGAATTATCGATGTCACATATTATGTTATGTATGAAGATTGCTGATTCAGCAAATATTTCATTGGATGATGATAAGTCCTAAAGCCATAATAATTTTTTCTGCGGGTACTTGCTATATCGTTGGTCACACTGTTTGTGGATAGTGCATTCTGTATGTTAAACATTCACCAAGTGATGGCAGAACACAGACTTAGAGGCTTTGTTCATTTTTGAATGACTGCTTCATGGTCTCAAGTTTTCAGCTCAAAGCATGATATAATTAGTCTTATTTGTCTTTTTTTTTTTTTCTTGCTAATTATTATGGGCTTTATGCTGCCAAGGCTTATATCCTGTTAGGTGTAACTTTGGGATGTGGTAGGCAGAACTGTAAATTTGGAGAGGGAATGTGTAGTTAGTAGAATTTGCATCACATAGGTCATGTTATGAAGGTTTTAACCTTAACTAAAACACAGTGCTGAAAGATAGTTGGTGATACCAGCAGCTAGCAGTTGCTGCACACTGAACCTGTTGCATAAAATGTCTCTCTGCCTCCGCTCTAATTTTTTGTTGATCCATATAAAGGGTTGCTCAGTCTGTGATGTATGTATTTACTAAATTTATGTTTGTTCAGATATCCATGTTATGCGGGCTTTCATCAAAAGAGTAATGATCGTTTATTTTCTAATAATTTTTAGGTAAAAGAGTTCTATCTGATGCATGGGCTTTCGATACCGCACAAAAGCCATATGTATGGCAGCGTCTAAATCCCGAAGGTGATAGACCGTCTGCTAGAATGTAAGTGTGTTTAGTTTCTCTGAAGATGGGACATTGTTTATCTCTGTTTTATTTGATCAAAATTTTGTTTTATATTTAACATGATACATCATTCTTTATAGGTATGCTACAGCTAGTGCTCGTTCAGATGGCATGTTTTTGCTTTGTGGTGGAAGAGACTCCTCTGGCGTGGTATGATCTTTTCTAGGGCTTGTAAAGCAATTGATTTTGATTCCAGCAGAACATGGGAAGTAATGCATAGAGCCTAGTTTCTAGGAAGTAGAGGCAAAAAATGAATGAGTTGGAGATATGTGCAATGAATTTCTGACAGTATCAAAGTTGAATGGGAGAGAAATTGGGACATGAGATAACTCAAAAAAAATGATTTTTTTTCCTTTTTTCAAATTTGTGCAAATGCTTGGACACAAATGGGATATGAACCATGGGCTTTGAAATTATTTCCTTATTGTTTTTGAGAGTATTACTGTAATTCCTCTTAGCATTAAGCCAAATTAAAAGCTATGACTCCATAAATGCTGCATAATTTTGTTAAAACTACTCTCTTTTTTGTGAGCTATAGTTAGTGATAAGCATATATTTTCTCATTTCATCTTTTGATTCGTTGTCAATGGATGATTTTACAGGCACTTGGTGATGCTTATGGTCTTTTAATGCATAGAAATGGGCAATGGGAATGGACTCTTGCACCTGGGGTATCTCCTTCACCAAGGTACCAGCATGCTGCGGTGAGTGGTCAAGAGGCCAGAACTTTATACCTACTAATTTCATTCCTGTGTTAATCAAATCTAATTTTGAAGTAAAATGCTAAAATCTATAATGTTTTATCATTCATGGGGCTCAATTATTTGCTCAGAGCAGCTGGAACAGTCATATTATAGGTTTTGATATGTCTTTATTTATTTACTTTTTAATCTTTTTAAAATTTCATGCCTGCCTCCACAATGCTATAATATATATATGGTTCCAGCAGTGGCTTTTGACATTATTCGGTTCCAGGTTTTTGTTGGTGCACGATTACATGTTACAGGAGGTGTCCTGAAGGGGGGTCGTTCAGTAGAAGGTGAAGCAGCTGTTGCAGGTAATCCTTTAGTATTTCTGGGACTTGTCACACTAAAAAGGAAAATTTTATTTAATCTCAGTGCTGTTTTTGTTTGTTTAGTGTTGGACACTGCTGCAGGAGTTTGGGTGGATAAAAATGGGCTTGTAACTTCATCAAAAACCAGCAAGGGGCATTCTGAATACGATCCTTCTTTGGAGCAAATGCGTCGTTGTCGCCATGCATCTGCTTCTGTTGGTGTTCGGATATATGTTTATGGTGGTCTAAGAGGAGGTATGATTACATTACTCAATTGTTGAGCCTCTAGTCTTTCTTCAACTCAGAATATAGTTTATTTAAAAGTAGAATGTCTTCAGTTCAGATGCTAGAAGGGATTCATTTGATTTTCCTATTGTCCGTAGAGTTTATGCACAAGTATGTGCTCTTCAACACACTTGCATCGAGCTTATTGCTACAAGTGTGTGCTCTCCCACCTTAATATACACTATCTTCATTTACCTAGTTGAAGACAATTGCACTGTATCAACCATTAGAGAAAATGCATTGATGGGATCCATCTGTGGAAGAGGTAGTCTGTGAGCTGGAATTGTATAGAATTACTATTTTTCCTCTAGAAGTCCTCACTTTGAAAGTATTCAATATTATGAATACTGTGAATATCACTGGAGCACTAGTGAGGAAGGCTGAAGTTATCTAGGATAGAGTAATTTTTATTGATCAGAACAGCATCGCTTTTTGTATGGACAGGCCACTCCACCATCTTTTCTGCAATTTGGTTTTGTTAGTTGGTGATTGACAGAGGGATTGCTACCTTTGGAATTGACTGTAGGAACTGTTTTAGTATTTTGAAGTGACAATTTTGTTTTAACACTCTTCCTCATCCCTGTATTATCCATTTTTCCACTTTCAATCTTTTAAGTACATATGTGTGTTGTGATAAGAGGTGTCAGGAAAATTGAACCAAAGCGATATGTTGATTAATGTTACTTTATAGCACTTTACCATATATGGGAGCAGATGAATAATGGAGTACCTGTTTGTTACTGGAAAGGGAATTTTTTGTGGGATTTGGTCCTTTATTTGCCCTGGTATTTAGTTATCTGGAATAAGGGAATGGGAATTGGACTGAACAAGGGAGGGGAAGACCTGCATTACTCAGTGCCTAAGATTAGGCTGAAAGGTGTGGTTGATAGACGATAGGTGAATTTTCTGGTTCTTTTATTGATTGGCATGCCCACAAAAGGGCATACTGTCACCATTAAAGGCCCATGTTTTGGTTTTGTTATGCTTGTATTTGCCAATTCAAATTGGATGCTTGATCTTAACTTTGTACTTTTTATGAATGTGTGCAAGTACATTTTTTGTAGAGTTTTTTTGGCCTTAGCTGGTTGTTCACTGCCTGATTTTTATCTACTCCTCCTGTAGCTAGAGTGAATAATAGTTAGATTGAATTTTACTGGGTTTTTCTTTTTCTTTTTTTTTTTTTTCATATCTTGTTTGGTAGGGCTGTACTCATTTAAAAAACTACTATTGTTCTCATTATTCTATGCAACCTCAATTGTGACACTGCTGCTGTTATTCTCCACAGATGTGCTGCTAGATGATTTTCTAGTTGCAGAAAATTCAACATTTCAGTCAGACATCAATTCTCCTATATTAACATCTGAGAGAGCCTCAACTATAACAAGTTCCAGAATAAATCCCACTAATTTAAATCCTTATGATACAATCACAGATGGTAGACCAGAGTCCCCTTCATCTGGTGCTATCAGGTTCTAATCGTGTCTCTTTCTCTCTATCTATCTCTCCTGCATGTGTGGGTGTTGGAATGTTATAGTTGAGCTTCATTCATAGAATTATTCATTGATTGATGTCCTTTATCAGCATGGACAAAAATTCAATGGAGAAACTTAGGGAAGCTTCTGCTGCTGAAGCTGAGGCAGCTAATGCGGTCTGGCAAGCTGCTCAGGCAGCATCTGCCAATTCTGCTGACGAAACTTCTGTATCTGATGACAACTCACAGGCTGCAGAAGGAACTTCAGATGGCAGTGACACTGAGGCTGACGTTCGGCTTCATCCTAGAGCTGTATGTCCTCTTTATCTGTTTGGTACATGTGGGGTTACTTAAATGACCTGGATGCAAAATTATACTATGTCACTGTTGCAGGTTGTGGTTGCTAAAGAGGCTGTTGGGAACCTTGGTGGGATGGTTAGGCAATTGTCTCTGGACCAGTTTGAAAATGAAAGCAGACGAATGATTCCTGTGAACAATGACACACCATATCCTGCAAAAAAGTTCACTAGGCAAAAGTCTCCACAAGGCTTGCATAAAAAGGCAAGTCAGCACATTTTAGAATTATAAACAAATTATGAGCATTATTCATGTATGGGGGGTTTATTTTAGTTTGTTTATCTTGCAGATTATTTCTAACTTGCTTAGACCTCGGAACTGGAAAGCTCCTGCCAATAGGAGATTTTTCCTGGATTCTTATGAAGTTGGCGAGCTTTGCTATGCTGCTGAACAGATCTTTATGCATGAGCCCACAGTTCTTCAATTGAAAGCTCCAGTTAAAGTTTTTGGTGATCTTCATGGGCAATTTGGTGATTTGATGCGTCTATTTGATGAATATGGATTTCCTTCCACTGCAGGAGATATTACGTAAGTAAGAAGATATTAGCTCTTAGAATTTGCATGATGCAGGGAACTGATTAATATCAGCTTCAAGTTTGACAATTGAGGATCATGGGAACTTTGTATATGCTGCTAGTAATAATAAAGATTAACTTAATGCCATTTGATGGTATTTATTTATGACAAAGCTTCTGTTTGCATGCCTCCTGAATTTTTTTTTTTTGACCAGCTTGTCTATTGTAATGTTGCAGGTACATTGACTATTTGTTTTTGGGCGACTATGTTGATCGAGGGCAGCACAGTTTGGAAACTATTACTTTGCTTCTTGCACTTAAGGCAAAATCTTTTCCTTGAGGGAGTACGCCAACTATATATCATCCTTCCTTATATTTGACCTTTGTGCCTCTTGGTTTTGGCAGATTGAGTATCCTGAGAATGTCCATCTGATTCGTGGCAACCATGAAGCTGCTGATATAAATGCACTCTTTGGTTTTCGCCTTGAATGCATTGAGAGAATGGTATGTTTAAACACGTTAATTGCTGGTATTGTATTTTGAAAATTTTGGAAGTGTTGAAACTAATAATATTTTCAGGGGGAGAGTGATGGTATATGGGCATGGACGCGTTTTAATCAACTTTTCAACTATCTTCCACTTGCTGCACTTATTGAAAAGAAAATCATTTGTATGCATGGTGGCATTGGGAGATCTATTCATTCAGTGGAACAGATAGAGAAGATAGAAAGGCCCATAACAATGGATGCTGGATCAATAATATTAATGGACCTATTATGGTATTCTCCATTTGGATTAATCTTTTTATTTTTTAGTATTATTGCTTCCATTGATTTGTCTAATGGTATCTCCTTATTCAGGTCTGATCCAACGGAAAATGATAGCATAGAGGGTTTGCGACCAAATGCTAGAGGCCCTGGTCTTGTCACTTTTGGGGTATGTTTGTCATCATATGCTACTTTTACTTTGAAGTGCATTCTTACTTCGTTTACCACGTATATGATCAAGTGCGGCAAATTGATGGTAGTATCTGAAGATTTGTTATCATTAGCCTAATTTGTCTTGCACCTCTTAAGTATTATGATACAAATCGGATATATAGAAAAAACTAAGTTTGGCTGCATTTTTTTTAATTATAATTGCAGCCTGATCGTGTTACAGACTTCTGTAAGAAAAATAAGTTGCAGCTGATTATTAGAGCACATGAATGTGTTATGGATGGTTTTGAACGGTTTGCTCAAGGACAATTGATTACACTCTTCTCTGCCACCAACTATTGTGGTAAGCTAAAACAGCTCAATTTTTTCTTCTTTGATGTACTTGCATATGCATTCTAATTTCATATATCATTCTAGGGACTGCAAACAATGCTGGAGCTATACTAGTGGTTGGCAGGGGTTTAGTTGTGGTTCCAAAATTGATTCATCCCTTGCCACCACCACTTCAATCACCCGAGACATCTCCAGAACGTGTCATGGATGATACATGGATGCAGGTATGTTTGCTTACATTCTTAACAGTACTTGTTACTTTTGATATATGAACATATCCCCAAAAGCACACTCTTTGGTGGGCTTATATTTATCTCTTGTGTTCTCCAGGAGCTGAACATACAAAGACCACCCACCCCAACCCGTGGTCGCCCACAGCCTGACCTTGACAGGGGCTCACTTGCATATATATGACGATTTCCCAGACCCAATTTTGTATTTTATGGTGCTTACTACAGAATTCCCGTATCTTCAGGAGGGTTGCCCCTGTTCATTTTCAAGCAAGATGATTCCCACTTGACACAGATTTGGTGATTGTGTTGTACTGTTGGATGTACAAGTTGGAAAAAAAGAAAACAAAAAACAAAAGCCTTATCCGGTGTACACAGAACTCGAGAATGATATTGTAAAATATGTACATTTAGTTTGAGAAGAGATAGTATTGTATTTGTTCTGCTGTCGATAATTTATAGGAAAGTTGGATAGTTTTGTTCATTGTAATACTAACGATTACAAGAAGCATTCAGTTGATATTTCTTTCATATTGAATCAACGATAATGAGATCAAAACTAAACTAGTCTCTATCCGCCGTGCGGACTTATTTTTATTATTTTTTAATATATGTATATAATGTATTTTTGTTATTTGCAATTATATATTTTATTTAAAGATAAGAGATGATAGACCAAAACTGAAAAATATAAAATATCTATTATAAATATTTATAAATAATCTTATAATAATAATAATTTGAAAAGCTAAACAAATATAAGTTATATTTTATAAATTTGTACATTAATTTAATAATTGACTAATAATTTTTTAATAATAAAAAATAGTTCTAAATACTTGTACATCAATAATGTATTTTTTACATTTTATATTAATATAATTTTCATTTATTGGATTTTGTAGCTTGTGCTTCCATGTCCTTCCCCTTTTTTCTTGCAAATTTATTTGCAATATTTTCTCCTTATGAAATGAGAATCTTATACCATAGTTTTCAATATTTTGCAAGACCATAGGCTCTCTACCAACAAACTTCAATTTAGATAAGCCCACTACTACAAAATTGATGTATTCAATTCAACTCTTGAAACATGCATTAAGATATTATATAAACATTTAGCAAATTCAAAAAAAAAACACACACACAATCAAGTAGCTTTTCACATCCTTTGACGGCAGAACTACAACTAATTTAGCAACCATATGGCAATAGACTTACTGTAAGATTGACATCGAAAAAACTTTTGTGCTCCAATAAGTGAGAAAGGAAAGACAATGTCCGAAAGAAAACCTAATTTACAGTTATTGAAACATATCAATGGTGGAAGGAGGTTTTAAATATGTGGGAGACAAATTGAATTAGCTAATTTATCAAGTGCATCACTGGTGGGAATGATATGTGAGAGTCTAGTTATACCAAAATTACTGAGCTTCAAATGAGGATTTCATTTAAAAGAGGTTAGTTATCTGATAATGGAGAAAGGGGTTAATTACACCCACAGTACCCAAAATTATCACAAATTTCTATTAAAAGACTTGAATTTTATTTTGTCACTTAAAACTTTCCAAGTGTTTGCCTAGGTCCCACAAAAGTGTCTCCTCACATAAAATGCATCTGCAGATGAAGCATGTATTTTGACATTGTAAAATGCAGATGAAGCAGATGCATTTTGTTCTTTAGTTAATAGATTCTATAGACTGTTTTACAAATTCAATTATGATGCATTTTGTGTGAGGACACACTTTTATGGGAACCAAGTGGACACTTGAGAGATTTTAAGTGATAAAATGAAATTCAGATTTTTTAATAATTTGTGATAATTTTGCATACTGTCGATGTAATTAACCCTCAAGAAAGTAAAAATGGAGATGGCCACAAAAGAAAAATAAAATAAAATAAATAATTATTTAATTTCTTTCTGATAAATGTAAAAGTTGGATTACACTCATGTCATATACGCAGTCCAATTAAAAAAAAATGTTCACTTGTCCATATCCATAGAAAAAAACTATTAAGATTCTATTAGGTAAATCTTCAATTTGAGAAAACTTTGAAAAAAAAATGTTTCTTACTGGGAACAAAAAAAAAAATACAGATGTCCAATAGTTACTTTAAGCTATGTTTGAGAAAAAGAGAAACATGAATAAAAAATTAAAGTTGAAGATCAAGTTTTCAAGAACAACAAACCTAGTATCTGTGATGAAAAAGAGAAGTCCATCACTCTCCCGCCACAAAGGACTTCAGTCACATCTAAAAGTTAAAAAAAGCTCTATGGTCAGAAACTAACTAAATGTAAATGGTTTCAAACTCTTATCAGAGAATATAAATGTTAAAATAGGGACAAACACTCATTTATAGTAGGTAAGAGGTAGGGAAAAAAAGTTTCATACGATGTTAAAACAGTCAATGTTCCTTCTAATAATGGTGAATTAAGAAGTCTTTGATGTTTTCTATAAAGAAAACTCTTCTTAATAAGGAAAGTATAAAATGTAAATTCACATCTTTCCCTATAGTAAGGTCTTAAATACTAACAAATAGCTTTACTAAATTTGTAAAAATTAGATTATTAATTAGAATAAAAATGTTGAAAAAGGGTTGTGTAATTATTCAAATAGAAATTCCATTAAAATTGTAATAGATTACTATGTTATAATGTAACTCTATCAAAATAGAAAAATAGATAGCCATATAAATTAATACTCATATTGTTTTTAAAAACTTATTAAATGAATGTTTATTAGAAAAAGAATAAAAAGTAAATTAATTAAAATTTATAGTTGTCTTATATCTTTAATCATATTTTAAAAAATATAGCATCTAATTTGCTTGAGATTAGTAATTTTGTTATATAAGAAATATAACTTAACTATCATTTTTAGATATTATTATTAAAATTATAAAATTATTTTATTTTTTTTTTGAAACTCAATATGATATGAAATTTAAAATGTAAAAAGACATAAACCATAAAAAATATATATCAATTAGTTAACTTTACTTATTCATGGGTTTAAACTTGTATAATAAAAGATACTTAATTTTTTTATTAAACGACTATAAAGAGGTTGAATTTTGTTTACGATTATCATTTGCACACAACAAAAGTTGGCTACTATATGTAAATAGCCACTTGTGAGACCCATTGCCTAGTTAGAATAGATTATGGGTATTATACATAAAAGGTGACAAAATAATAGATTTTAAACCACATGCAACAATTCTGCACCATTAACATATGTAAATAATAACATTGACGCAACTAGCATTATCTATAGATAACATTTGAATCTGCTGAGTGGCACTTTGGCTTCAAATATGCATTGATTACTTACAAAAATTGATTTTGCCTTTTTGAATTTTGATCTCTCCCTAGCAAATGCATTGATATTTCAAAATAATAATAATAAGACAAATACTTCTACATGGTAAAATTTAACCAAAGCAACTATTATAAACATAAAGAGAAGTAAAGATAACAACAACAGGATTCTCAATAACCAACAATAAAAACAAAAATAGTGGCAACAAAGGCTTTCAATCAACAATAGCAACTGAAGTTCTAATTGATTAATTCCTACAACATGCAAAAATCCAAAATAGTTAATTAATGACACACCCCAAATGAGCAAACAATCCAACCTAACCTTAATCTAAATAAGTTTTAAAACCCTAAATTCACATTTACAATCATTGAACAATGACACCAAACACTACAAAACAAACAAAACTTATTTAATCAAAAGTACAAAAAAAAAATCATAACTTGAAAATATGGCATGCATGAATTATAATAAGTTAAAATTATCTCAAGTGAAGTAAGCATATTTAGGAAATCACAGTGTAGACACTCAGTTTTATTGGCCTACAACGAAAGCTCAATGATGAAAAAAAAACTCAACTTTTCAAATGCAAGAGAATCTAAAACCTTCTTTAAAACAGGCCTAAACCTAATAGCCAATCCCAAACCTTTTTTAAAACTCATAATGGACTACAAAAACCAAACCCAATACATCTAGCTCGAACCCTATAAAACCTAAGCACAGACCCAACCCTTTTGGCCCAAAAGGCCCAAAGCCCGAACCATAGACAGTAAAGCGACACCTTTGTGGCAATGGGATGAAAAGGTGTCGCCTCTTCAATGAGGCAATCACCTCTTCGTTAGCCACTTGCTTACTATATTTAATGGCAGTAGTCCAAAACAGCAAGTGGGTGGACCCCACCTGTTCATGCTTTGCAACAATAGCATCAATGGTTTTTTTTAGGGAAAAGTGGTGAGCTTAAAGGGTTAAGTAATGATAAAAAAGATTAGGGAGATCATAGGGTATTAGGGGTTTAAATAGAAAAGTTAGAGAGAGAGAAGGGGGATGAGAAAAAAAAGAGAAGAGTTGAGATTAACAAAAAATGTATAGAGAGAGGAAGGAAAATAGGGGATTTTTCTTAAAAAAAAAGGCTCATTTCTTGGAGAGGAGGAAGAGCTCTTGCATTCAAAAGAATATCTAATCTCTAACCAGCTTTTGAGTGCTTAGCTAGGAGTATCAAACTTGTTAAAAGTATTAAGAATCTCTATTTTAAAGTTTTGTGTCATAAGCTTGCATTATTTCTTCTCTATTTGGTGTGTGTTGAGATTGACTTGATATGCTTAAGATGTGAGTTATCGACCTGTTAAGGATAGTGTAAGACTTCATATATTTGCATTGAACCTTGTGTTGCTTTAAAATCAATAAAGATGTAGCCTCTCACTGTTTAGGTGAAGAGGCAACACCTCTTTATAGAGGCATCACCTCTACGGCATTCTAGTGAAGAGATGACATCCTTTGGCATAGAGGTGATGCCCTTATGATAAGGCGACAATCGCCTCTTCATTAGAGAATGTTAATTTATGCCTTTTTATTATTTCATGTACATTTCCAGACATTCTTAGCTCTTTATAGTACCTTTATGATGTATAACTCATTTGATGTATACCCTCTATTTTGTAAGATATTTAGCTCTTTGATTTATTATTACATTTATGAAATTAACTTTATGGTTTCCTTTTATAGGTTTATTTATTTTGTTTTGGGAGATTAATCCTTTGTTTAATACAGAGTGGCATTCTTGTGGGTGAAAGAACCTTGTTTAACTGACGTCTAGTCCTATTTCCCTTGATTTCTTTCTTTCTTTATGGTTTATTTTTAGTATTTTTATAGTTTACTTTTAGTATATTTCCTTTTTCCTAATTTATTTTTAATTTACTTTTGGTTTATTTTATATTTATTTTACTATTATTACATGTAAAAGGATTGTAATCTTTCATCCTCCCCTATTTCTTTGCATATATGTTTGTTTCTTTATCGTTACTTTATGAATATTTTTGCATATTTATAATAAGTTCAGCGAATCACCCATAATAAGTATGGAATTGGATTAATGTGCAAATTTGGGTTAAATTATGAAATTAGAGGAAATTACAATTCACATGTTAATAAAGAAATAATTGAATAATTAAAGGTAATAAAATACAAAATACAAACACAGGCCAATCACAAGGTTGAGTGGGCATTCCAAAAGCCTATACTTAGTTTTTGAACTCATTCTCTGATGAAAGCTTCTAGGAACCTCTGTGGAATCTAATTGTCATACAGTGTGTCCCGGGTCTCATCCGAGTGGCAACTTCTTCTCCAATTTGGGCTTCAAGCCTATTTTGTATTTTTTAGTGGGCCTCAAGCTCACACAGTGTCGTAGTCACCAAACATTTAGGCTTGCGTTAAACCCCACCGCCTAAAGTGGCGACTCTATTGGAGATAGAGAAACTGATTCCAGTGTTTTATATTTTATCATTTTTAATTATTCTTTTATTTCTTTTGTATTCACTATACATTTTCACACGATGAGCACTTAGTCCTTAGTAACCTGATAATAGTCATTGCTTTGCTACCTATGTTTCACTAAAACTTGATAGTGGAGTATTTGATTATTGTCACTCATAGCATTTACTTGTCCACATCACATAGACCCTTGAATGGGGAGAGGTAATGGACGTATGTCACTTTGGGAACTGAAGCCTTTTTCACCCGAGACTCGGCTCATATAGAGACCTACCAAGTTCCTTTAGGATATTCCAAAATAAATGTGTTTGATGCCATATGGTGGTCTTTGGCATAAAATCTTGGCCCATTATAAATGGACCATGTCAAAGTAAGCTTTTTATGCCTCTACGACCCATTATGATGGATCTTATTTTTATGAAAAGGCCTGTTACTTGTTTGTTCACTCTGAGAGTTATCTTGCATATGTTAGTTTTATTATCCTCCATTGATAATTGAAACCCAAATAAAAAATCATAGGACAAGAAACTCACTATCGAATATGTGTATGGGAGGAATAAGGGTGGAAGTAATCATGCCTAAATTCATTGCTTATTTGTTTGTTTAATTTTGTTCACGTTATAAAAAAAATATTCCATTTTATGCATACAAGAAATTCATTTTAATTTTTAAAAATTACAAAAAATCTTGCATTTCATGCATATATGACATTCATTACAAATTTCAAAAATGCATTTTTCCTAGTCATAGACCTTTTCTTATTTAGAAGCAGATTAAAGGAATTTGGCCCACTAATATCAAGGATCCAATCAAATAGTTAAGACCACTTGACAAAGAGAGCAAAATGGCAGGACTCTCTAATTTTAATATTAAAGGTTTCAAGAAAGAACTGTTGAAAGAGATCGGAGATGATATATGATAAATGGTTAGGGACATGTTTATGGAAATGATAGGAAAGAAGCCTATGAATGGAGAAGACTTTGAAACTACAACTGTTATTGGTGAGCCATTCAAAGAAAAATTGAAAGCACCGGTAGATCCAATAGAGTCAAACTGGATGAAAGACATGCAAAGGTAAATCGATTAACTACATATTACACTGAAGAAGCATGGGCTCAATCCTAACCTTGCTGACTTGGATATGGATTTAGAGGATAAAGAACCATTGCCCAGAAGTATAAATTTCTGAATATGAAAAAATACCCTGGCATTGATGATCCTCATATGCACCTGAAGCAGTATGTCACTTATATAAAGGCCACTGGGTTGTCAAAAGCTCATACTGTCAAATAATTTCCAATGTTCTTAGAAGGAGTTGCTATCAATTGGTACTATACTCTGGATGCATAGGTCTAATAAGACTAGAAGGAACTGTGTTTAGTCTTCATCAAACAGTATAGGCTAAACTCTCAGTTTGAAGTTTCTCTTCATGAGCTACAGAATACGAAGCAAGGATCAAATGAGGCTTTCACCAGCTTCTTAGACAGATGTAGAGGAAGGAAAGTTAGCTTAGATGACTTATAGACCTGCAGAATTATACCAACTGATAAAAGCCATAGAAGCTTGCATTTTGCCTATGGCTAACAAGTTGAAAGACATGGGTATAAAGGACTTCAAAGAGTTATGCTGCTTCAGAGTGCAAGTTGAAACTGACTTGAATTGGGACATTCATGAGTAATTGTTTGTCAATTAAGGCTATAATAACTCAAAATCATATTTTGCTACACCATTTTGTCTTTAGCGTTAATGAATGTTTGATTGTCTAATGTACATGAGTATGAATTTATTATAACTATGCATGTAATCTTATGCTTGAATGAGAGAGAGATTTGAAAAAAAACCCATAAAATAAGAGGACTAAAATGTTAAAATTGACTTTAAAACTTTTCCTTCAGGCACATTCAAACTTAGTTTCTCCTAAAATAAATTCCTCATATTCATCAAGAAAAAGAAAAAAAGAAAAAAAAGAAAAAAAGAGAAAAAAGAAAAAGGAAGGAAAATATGGGGAAATAAAAAGGAAAATTTGTGTTTGTACCACTAACATTTGAAAAATCAATTTTGAGTAATCCTTGGAAAGTCCTTATTCTTAAATGAAACTCCTAATTGTGAGATGAAAAATAGTTACTCAGAAAATCCGTAAAGGGCTGACTAATAACAAGCATAATGTGGCATGCTTGATTATAATAGATGAGTAATTATGTGAAGATAGGCATGATTGATATAATATTAGCATGTGAAGTGTCAGATAGGGACTTATAAGTTTCATAACAATCAAAAGCACAAGTGACATTAATGTCTGATGATCAGTAATAAGAGCAATTAGTAACTAAAGTAATAATATGGGCATTGAGCATAGGATACAGTCCTGCTATGTTGATTTTACCTGACGCCTATGAGGCTACACGACTTGTTTTGAATTGATCTTATTTAATTGTCTCCCTTTAATGCCCTAGAGGCTATATGGTACCTTTTGTTTGATGCATATTTTGTTTGTTGTCTATTTAGCTTAACACCCCAGAGGCTCCATAGTTTGTTTTGGTTGATTTCGCTTGACGACTGTGTAGCTATATGGCCTGTTGTGATTTCATCTACCTGATGCCTCAGAGGTTATATGGCATTTTTTTGTTTGATCTTATTTGATGCATGCATTTTTTATTGGTTGTTCTCACCTGATGCCCTTGAAGCTATACAATATTTGTTTCTTGTGTTTTCCTGCCTGATGCTTGCATGGCTCTATGGCTTCTCATATGTTTTTCCACCTGAGGCCTATGTGGTTATATGACTTTTCTTTGTGGTTTTCACTTAACGCCTATGTGGCTTTATGGCTTCTTTTATGGTTTTTGCCTGACACCTGTGTGGCTATTCAATTTTTTTTATATTTTTCTATTTGATGTCTTTATGGCTATATAGCTTCTTTTGTGTTTCTTTGCCTGATGCTTATGTGGCTATATGGCTTCTTTTATGTTTTTTCCTGACGCCTGCTTGGCTATACGACTTTTCTTTATTGTTTTTGCCTGACATCTACTTGGCTATATGGTGTTTCTTCATTGTTCCTGCTTGATGCTTGCATGGCTATATAGCTTTTATTGTGTTTCTCCGCTTGCTTGCATGGCTATATGGCTTTTCTTTATGGTTCCTGTTTGATGCCTGCGTGGCTATATAGATTTTCTTATTTTTCTTCACCTGATGCCTGTGTGGCTATATGGCTTCTCTTATGTTTCTCTGTCTGACACTTGTGTGGTTATATGGCTTTTTTTTATGGTTCTTTCCTAACACCTGTGTGGATATATAGCTTCTCTTATGTTTCTCCACTAACGCCTGTGTGGCTAAATTGCTTCTTTTATGGTTTCACCTGACACCTGTGTAACTATACAACTTTTCTTTGTTGTTCCTGCCTAACGCTTGTATGGCTATATGGCTTTTCTTGTGTTTTCCTGCTTGATGCCTACATGGCTATATGGCTTCTCTTGTGTTTCTCCTCTTAGCGCCTATGTGGCTATACAACTTTTCTTTGTGGTTCTTACCTGATGCTTATGTGGATATATGGCCTCTCTTGTGTTTCTCTATCTGATGCCTGTGTGGTTATATGGCTTCTCTTGTGTTTCTCTGCGTAACACCTGTATGGTTATATGGCTTTTCTTGTGTGTTCTCACTTAACGCTTGCGTGGCTATATGGCTTCTCTTGTGTTTTTTTGTCCAACGCCTATGTGGCTATATGGCTTCCTTTATTATTCTCTTCTCTTGTCCCATGTTTGCTTATCAAAGTATTAATGAGTGGTTGATGGTCACGTTTCGAATTGATGAATTTATTTCCTAAAGTTTAATTAAGAAAAATTTAACCTCTCGATTTTAAACACCGAGGTTGACGGCATGAATTTTGAAGGGATTCAACCTCTCGATTTTTGTAGAACACTAAAGTTAATGGTGTGAATTTCCTGAAAGTTGATTGAAAAAAAATTTTACCTCTCAATTTTGAACACCGAGGTTGACAATGTGAATTTTGAGGAACTGCCTCTCAAGTTTTGAATACCCAAGGATGACAGCGTGAGTTTTCTATTTATTTTTGAGGGACTACCTCTCAGGTTTTGAATACTTAAGGATGATGGTGTGAGTTTTTTATTTATTCTTAAGGGACTGCCTCTTAGGTTTTGAATACCCGAGGATGACGATGTGAGTTTCCCATTTATTTTTTAGGGATGCCTCTCAGGTTTTAAATACCCGAGGATTACGGCATGTGTTTTCCTTTTATTCTTGAGGGATTGGCTCTCGATTTTTAAATACTCAAGGATGATAGCGTGAGTTTCCCATTTATTCTTGAGGGATTGCCTCTTAGGTTTTGAATACCCGAGGATGATAGAGTGAGTTTCCCTTTTGTTCTCAAGGAATTGCCTCTTGGGTTTGAACTCCTAAGGTTGATGACATGAACTTCCTTTTTAGTGTTTTTAGGGATTGCCTCTCGGGTTTAAGTTCTTGAGGTTGACGGCATGAATCCCCTGGCAGTAATTAAAATTTGACCTCTCGGGTTTGAATTCCTGAACCAGACTGCTTGAATTTTAAAAGAAGTTATCAAATGAATCTTCAGAATCATGTGTATTCTTTTATCAGTTTTTAACTTTTGTTATTTTTGTTAGTTGTGCATGTTATACATGTTGATTTTCTCAAAAAAATGTAAGTACATGAATTCTATTTTTTAAAAAATCAAGTGGGCAAACTATAGACGCTTAGTTTGATCGACCCGTAATAAAAGCCCGATGATGAAAAAAAACCCTAACTTTTTGAATGCAAGAGAATCCGAAACCTTATTTAGAACGGGCCTAAACCCAATAGTCAAGCCCCAACCTCTTTTAAAACACATAATGGACCATGAAAACCAAACCTAATACACCTAGCTCGAACCCTATAAAACCTAAGCATAACCCCAGCCCTTTTGGCCTAAAAGGCCCAAAGCCCGAACCATAGAGGCAGCGCCTTATGGTAGTAAGGCGACGCCTTATAGTAGTAAGGCGACGCCTTTATGGCAGTGGGATGAAAATGCGTTACCTCTTTGATGAGATGATCACCTCATTAGTCATTTGCTTATTGCATTTAATGGCAGTAATCCAAAACAACAAGTAAGTGGACCCCACCTATTCTTGCTCTGCAATAATAGCATGAATGGTTATTTTTTTGGGAAAAATGGTAAGCTAAAAGGGCTAAGTAATGATAAAAAAAGATTAGGGAGATCATAGGATTTTAGGGGTTAAATAAAAAAGTTAAAGAGAGAGGGGGGATGAGAAAAAAGAAAGAGAAGAGCTGAGATTAGCAAAAAATACAGAGAGAAGGGAAGGAAAATAAGGGATTTTGCTTAAAAAGAAGGCTCATTTCTTAGGAAAAGAGGAAGAGCTCTTGCATTCAAAGGAAGATATAATCTCTAAATAGCTTCTAATGGTTTAGTTAAGAGCATCAAACTTGTCAAAAGTAGTAAGAATCTCTATTTTGAAGATTTGTGTCATAAGCTTGTATAAATTTTATTATTTTTCTTATCTATTTAGTGTGTGTTGAGATTCACTGTATATGCTTAAAATGTGAGTTACCAACCTATTAAGGATAGTGTAAGACTTCATATATTTACACTGAACCCTGTATTACTTCGAAATCAAGCAAAATATAGCCTCTCACCATTCTAGTGAAGGGGTGATGCCTTTTTATAGAGGTGTCACCTCTGCAGCCTTTTGATGAAGAGACGACGTCCCTTAGCATAAAGGTGATGCCCCTATGATAAGGCAACAATTGCCTCTTCACTAGAGAATGTCAATTTATGCCTTTTTATTATTTCATGTACATTTCCAAACATTCTTAGCTCTTTATAATACATTTATGATGTATAACTCATTAAATGTACACCCTCTATTCCATAAGATGTTTAACTCTTTGATTTATTATTATATTTATGAAATTAACTTTATGGTTTCCCCTTGTAGGTTTATTTATTTTGTTTTAGGATATTAATCCTTTATTTAATATAGAGTGGCATTTTTGTGGGTGCAAGAACCTTGTTTAACTAACATCTAATCCTATTTCCCTTGATTTCTTTCTTACTGTATGGTTTATTTTTCGTATATTGGTAGTTTACTTTTAGTATATTTCCTCTTTCCTAATTTATTTTCAGTTTACTTTCAATTTATTTTTTATTTATTTTACTATTATTGCATGTAAAAGGATTGTAATCTTTTCTCCTTCCCCATTTTCTTTGCATGTATGTTTATTTCTTCATAATTACTTCATGAATATTTTTGGATATTTGTAATAAGTATAGCAAATCACCTTTAATAAGCATAGAATTGGATTAATGTGCAAATTTGGGTTAAATTATAAAATTGGAGGAAATTATAATTCGCTTGTTAATAAAGAAATAATTGAATAATTAAAGGTAATAAAATACAAAACACAAATGGAGGCCAATCGTAAGGTTAGGTGGGCATTCCAAAAGCCCATACCCAATTTCTGAACCTGTTCTCTAATAACGGCTTCTAGGAACCTCTGTGGAATCTAGTTGCCATATAGTGTGTCCTGAGTCTCATCTGGGTGGCGACTCATTCTCCAATTTGGGCTTCATGCATATTTTGTATTTTTTAGTAGACCTCAAGCTCACACAGTGTCATGGTCACCAAACACTTTGGGCGTGCATTAAACCTGTCACCTACAACTGTGCATAAATCCAGTTCCATGCGTGTCATTGCTAAACACACTTTTGTAACCAACCAAGCCCTTGAAATAAACAGTAAATAAAAGTCTGAATAAATATAATCAAGAATAAAATATTACCAAAGAAGTGGTATGGCAGATTCAATTTTCATTAAGAAAAATGTCCCTTTCAATGCCAAATTACATTATGATGGCCTAAGTCATATATTGAAAGAGGTCCTTAAGGGGGGTGAATAAGGAAAATTATAAATTAAAAGAAAATTAAGGCTTAATCAAGAATTAAATGAGAGTATAGATGAAAGGATAAAAGAAGAGCTCAACAACACAAGATTTAAGGAGTTCAATTCACAATATGAATCTACGTCTCCACCTAACTTATCCCTAAGTTAGAATTTTTAGTACCCACTCTAATCTTATTAATATAGATTGAGTTTACAAGAGTTTTGTGGCTCAACTCTAACCTTTACAATATAATGAGCTTTTGAAGGCTAAGCTCTAACCAACAATTAATCACAAGTGATTTGAGGCTTACACTTGAACCTAAACAACTAGCATTAACTCCACACTTCCATTTTTCAACCTAAGAAAGAAGATGAAGAAGAGAGCTAACCTAGCACACAACCAACACTAAAAAATAATTGAGAATTTTAAATATGGAGAAAATTGTTCAAAGATATTAATTGCTTAACCAACTTGTGTAACTTTTTAAATGAAGTTTTAAGTCTTCATATTATAGTCAGAATGTGAAAAATAGTTGTTGGAAGCCATTAAATTCATCCCTAACCTCTTTCTTCTTAATTTAATGCATTTTTAGCTTTTGCAAGAATTTAGACGCTCATGGTTGTGAGCGTAGGCTTGAGGTCATAAACATTGAAAAATATGACCGTTACTTGCAAAGTGTCCGTTGGCTATGCTCATGGTTGGGTCATGGTCATAAGCGTAGACTGTGAGTGTATCAGCCATATTGCTCATAGACGCTCGTGGTCAGACATGGGTCATGAGCGTAGGTTGGACCGTGAATATAGACTATCCTCACTAAAACTTTTCTGTTTTGCCTTCGATCACACACCTTTCGACTTAGTTCAATTCCCATGTTTTATAGGACATGTGTAGGGGACTTTGAAGACTTCAATTATGTTTCAAATGTTCTCAAACATGTTCCAAGGCTTGGTCAAATTATTTTGCTTTTATTTAGTGTAATTTAATACCTATGCTTATAATCACACTTAAGAGAGGATCATTAGTGATTAAAAAATGTTTGTTAAAGTCAAAATGAGGATGGATTATTATTTGATCATGCAAATGTTTAACAATCTCCCTCTTTTTAACTTTGACATAAAATTTTGAATGATTAAAAAATATAAGTGCAAGTGTGTGTAAATGCTCCCCCTCAAACATACACTAAGGGTTTCAAGATTCTTAATATTCTCCCCCTCAATATATGCTTGGGTGGTTAAGAAATAATTGCATTTAAAGGCATAAGTATCTATATGAATTTATCATTTAAGCATTCAAATAATTCAATCTAGCATTAAATATGCACACAAATATAACCATTAAATATTCAAGTCATTAGTTCAAATATTCAAATGTGTATGTCAATCAAATTTATATTCAAAGAAAAATATTTAAGTGTGCATATTAAAAGTAAAGTCATGAAAGCAAATTTTAAATATCCAAGTCATTATTCAAAATCTCATTTTTCTCCCCCTTTTGTCAAAGGAAAAAAGAAACTTAAGATAAATAGAGAGGACATGAACAAGCATTCTAAGTGCAAGAACAATAACATAAGCACAGAAGCATGTAGTCCATAAAACTCAAAAGAAGAAAAATAAAAAAAAATGAAAGGAATGCGTGAAGAGAAAGAAAGGGCTAAAGACACTACGCTTGATCATCTCCATCACCACTAGGACTTTGAGCTTCATTGCCTCCTTGAGATGGGGGATGTGAGAAAGGTGCCCATTGACATTAATAACCATGTTGCTCATATAAATAGTGGACATCATATTACAAATGAGTGAGGTGAGTGTCCACATGATCAAAGCGGTTGTTAAAGTGATTTTCCATTTGATAAAAATGAGCATTAAAGTTGAATTCCATTAATGACATACGATCAAACATGTCACCAACCCATGGAGGTTCATTTGCATAAGCTTGAGCACTACTTGAGGATCCTTCACCCCTGTTATTGTCCTTTGAGGAGCAGGAGGTGGTGCTTCTATTGCCTCTATTTTGTGAGAGGTGAAATGATCAATCTCATCAAAATATTATTCAAGCTCTTCATCCATAGCTTAAGGGACTTCTTCCTCTTTCCAAAATCACAAGAGTCAAGAATTCTTGATAATGTGTTATTAAGGAGAGTAAAAGAATAAGACTCTAAAGAGTTGGTGTTTATGTGAAAAGAAATGGCAATTTTAATGATGAATCCTCTGACACACAAGTTCCCCGAAACACTATCACTAAGCAACCATAGTTTCCATCGAAAGAGTCTACCCATATCAATTTTTTCATTATCAACCATGCAATGAAGTAGGAAGAGGTCTTCAAAGGAAATGGACTTATGGCTTTGGCCTCTTATATTAATGGAAAAAGCAAGAAACCTTTGAATATACCAAAGGGCTTTGGATTGAATGGAAGAGGATTTGGAATGACCGATATGAAAGCTAGAGTTATTGGGTTTTCAATAGTAGAGCCAAAAATTATGAGGTGACCAAGTGATGTTAATTTATGAGAGGCCTCTTTAAGTAAACCCAAATAAAGCATTGAAATCTTTGGCGGTCAAGGATCTATCCCTCCCTCTCAATTTGAATCTCATGCTATTTAAGGGATTGTTAGCATCAAAAGAGTGAGTTCTAAGACAAAAAGTTGATAGAAATTCAACAACTAGTGGAGGACATGTGGGGTGAATATCAAATGCAATAGTAGAGAGTCCTACCCTATCAAGGAGAGTGATCACCTCATCAAGGCATCCAAGCTCTTCAAGAGTGGTTTTGCATATATATCTTGAAGGAATTAAATTTCTTTGAGAGAAGGCTTGTGTTCTTAAACGAATTTGAGCATTGTTATAATAGATGGGACAAGTTGATTTTGGATGTTCTTTGGTAGCTCTTCTTGGAGGAGGTGATGGAGTTGAGGCTTGTGCTCTTGAAGAGGAGGCTTGAGTTTTAGAGGATTTTTTAGGGGCCATAAGAAAATATGGGAGATGGTGGAATAAAAAAAATAATTAAAACAAAGAAATAAATAAATGGAGAAATAAAATAAAGAAAATAAAAATTAATGATTGAAAAAGAAAAAGGCAAGAAGTGGGAATGGTAAGGAGTGGAAGAGAAAAGACGAAAATAAAATGTAAAAAAAAATAATAAGAAAAATGATAATAATAGTAATAGTAATAGTAATAGTAATAGTAATAGATATAGTAATAATAATAATAATATTTGAATGACCAAAGGGAATAGAGATTGCAAGGATTTGCAAGGCAAAGTAAAATAAAAAGGAACACAAAAAATAGGTGAAGAATGGGAGTGCAATATTAATGAGGGAAGGAGAAATGGGAAGTGGTCATGGAAGAGAGGGAGGCATAAATAGTGGATGTGTGAAGTTAAAATGGCCCAAGATGAAAGAAAAGAAAGTTTAAAAATGAATGTTTCCGTTTGAGTTGAGAAAGAAAAGAAAAATGCAGGAAACTGACTAAAAAAGGGTCAGGAAGGTAGAAAAAAGCTGACCAAACGCAGGAATCCGTTGAAGCTTGGAGAGCAGCAGGCTTGGCCACACACACAGCTCGCTCAGCGTGGACCGTGAGGGTGTCAGGCCTGTCTGGGCGCTTCTGGACCGCATGGGCAAGGAGCAGGCCCCCGCTTATAGGCCTGAGCGTGGATCGTGAGGAGGCCAGACTCTGATGGCCTAGCGGTTCAAGGCTGCCAGGCCTCCCTTTTACATGGTGAAAATGCCAACAGGCCCCTAAGCTTGTAATATTTTTTTCAAGCAAGTCCAAGAAATGTTCCAATTTAGTCCAAATAGACTTCATTGATAAAATTGAACATTTTCGTAAAATGCCAAGATGTTAGGAAATGAAAGGGGGTTTGATTTAGGAATAAATAAGCATGCAAATATGAAATTTCATGGACACTTTAATTTTTGCTAATTTTGAATAATTAATTTATTGAATTAATTTTAATAATTTAATTATTAAATAGCAAAATAAAATTGGATCACCCATAGACTATCGAAAAATTTTTCAAGAAGGCAAAATAAAATTCACATATTATTTAATTAATGCAAAACAAGATGCACACATGAAGAAATAAGTAAATGCACTAAGAATTTGCATGAGGACAATTTTTAGATATACTAAAATGTTGACTATAAGGTAATATGCACAAGATAATTCAAGGATATGCATTTTAAAGGTAAGTAGGCAAATAATCAATATCCTACCAACCAAGAATAATAATAAATGCATGAAGGGATTAAGTGAGACTAGCACCATCTAGCATTCCAAGTTCATGCTTAATGAAGTTCATTTGATTTTCACTAAGAGGCTTGGTAAAAATGTTCACTAGTTGGTGATTAATATCCACAAACTCGAGGTTAATATGACCTTCATAAACATGATCCCTAAGAAAACGATGTCTAATGTCAATATTCTTTGTTCTTGAGTATTGGATCAATTTTTTTTTAAGTTAATAACACTTATATTATCACATTTAATAGGGATGTGACCAATAATGATGTCATAATCCCTTAGTTGTTGTCTTTGCCATAATATTTATGAGCAACAACAACTAGCTGCCATTTATTCGGCTTCAACGGTGAACAAGGCAATCGAGACTTGCTTTTTACTAAACCAAGAAACTAGAAATTTCCTAAGAATTGGCAAGTTTTGGATATGCTCTTTCTATCTAACAAGCTACTGGTAAAGTCCACGTCTGAATAGCTTACTAAGTTAAAACTTGAACTCCTAGGATACCAAAGTCCTAAATGCATTATTCCACTAAGATATTTGAAGATTCTCTTAACGACATTTAGATGAGATTCTTTATGTGTCACGACCCAAAATAGGGGTCATGACCAGTGCTAGGGAACAGAAATTCTTTTGAATCCGGAACCCGTAGCAAGCCTTAAAATAAAATAAAGCATGCAATAATAATAATAACATAATTAAAATATTGTGCAGTGAAAATAAAATCATAAATAAAACAAAATAATAATCCACTACGGGATTTAAATCAATAACTCATCTCATATATAAATAACTTTAATACAAATCTAGTTTAAATATTTAAAGTACATAACTCATACCAATATAATACAATATCTTTTTAACAATTTTACAACTACTGTAGTGTCTAGATCAATAAAAATAAAACTCAAGTGAGTAGATTACATAATGAAGCCGGGGCGGAAGAAATCCGGCGTATGGGTCTGCTACTGAGGTTTGATGACAATGACTCTCCTGAAAAATAGTCAACGAAGGGGAGTCAAACCTCACTGAGTGAATTGCTATAATATATATACATGCATACTAAATGACAATGCACATAGTCAATAGTATATATATAATAAATATATACAAGCAATAACACACAGATGCAATAAAAATCATTTTATATATATTTTTATTGAAAATCACTGTTTATGAAGGATCAAATAAAACCCTAGAATATCGCAACCTCAAAATATAGGTTCACTTATTCCAAATATATTCACTTGTTCCATTTGGACAGTAGACTGGCCCCGAGACACTAAGTCAACCGAGCTCCAACAGTCTGACTGTCAGTGTAATTGGCCCCGAGACACTTAGTCAACCGAGCTCCAGCAATCACACTCCCAAATCACATCTCACATCAAATAATCAAATCCAATCAATATCCTCAAACAGGTTAGTAATATAGCCTAAACGCTATAAGCGTACCGGTACGTACTCAGTCATAGTGCTGCCCACTAGGTAGCACGTTTTATTGATATCCTTCATTGAAATATAAAACATACATTCATAAAAAAAATAAAAATAAATAAATAAATGATGCATGAATTTGAAATAAACGACAACATAAATCATATATATACTAGAAATATACTAAAAGTAAACCAGGTATATTTCGAGTATATATATACTTCAAATAAATCTGATATAACTGTAAGATAAACTAGAAATAAACTTAAAAACATTTTAAGAATAATTTATTAATAAAACATGCATATAGTTTGAAAATATACCAAAATATACCAAAAGTAAACTAAAATTAAACGTAAGTTCTAATTAAACCGTTATGCATATTTAATCAAAATAAACATATATTTCTAAAATCATGCACCCTAGAGCATATACATATAAAATAGCAACTCACTATTATTGCATTCCTCGAGATGGGTCCGACAGGCCTGGTCCACTAGGCCTTGGTCTCGGCGCAACTAAACAAACAAATAATGATAGAATTAGGATAAATCTAACAAAAGTTCTAAAGATTCGATCTAGAATACTAGAGACAGAATTAGGATTAGAGCTCGACCGGACATCACGTTTTACGAGAATTCTATCAAAAATCAGGCAGAATCTCTCCTGTAAAATGGACATCTCTCTACTCAAAGAGTAGAGCAGGCCCTGCAAAGAAACGCACTTCGAAAATAAACATAGAACACAACCACAATCCCTCGGTCGGACCCCAAACTACAAATCACCAACCGAAGTCCACAATTCACGGAGTATTTACAAAATACCTTTATATACTAAAAATACATTTTATCAGTAGAAATTACGTAATTAACCCTAAAACACAGTATAACCGATAAAAACTCATTTTATTAGAAAAATCGTATATTATATATATAATTGAAAATAATTTACGAAAATTAGTTTTAATTAGTTAAAAATACTAAATAATTTCTGGAAATCATTTTTATATCCTAAATAACTATTAAAACCGATTTAATTACATTTTTAGCCAATTTAGGGTAAAATTACCAAAATACCCCTATATATATAAATATACTAAAATTAATCCAAAAATTCAACAAAAATAATATAATTGCACAAAATTAATTTTCTCAACATATATTTCAATAATATCAATAAATATACTCAATTAACCAATTTATTTCAATTAAACACATAATTAACCCTATTTTTCAAAATTACATAAACTTAATAAATTCCAAATAAATACATAAAAATTCACAAAAATTACAAATAAATTTCTATAATACATTTAAACACCTATATTTAACATAAAACACAATTTCATAATTTAATTAATTAATTTTCAAAAATTATAAAATATTAATAAAATAATCAAAAATACCCAAAAATCAAAATAAATTCCAAAAATTCTACAAAAATTTCCACATGAAGATTAAGCTACTAGGATCAAAGTTTGTGAAGGAATTTTTCATGAATCAATCAAATTGAAGATCAAAAAAATCAAGAACCCTAATAGGCCGAAATTGCAAAAACGAAATCTAGGCAAATCTAGACTATTTTAAGTGAAACAAAGCTTGGAATCACATTCACTGGAGCTCAAGGAGAAGATAGAGACCGGCGGTGTCAAAAAAAATGGCCGGAATCACGTCGATCGACTGTGGCTTCAAGTTTCAGTCTTCTGGCCAAAGCAAACTTCGAACGACGCCGGAGAAGGAAGAGAAGGCGGCGGAGCTGGCTGGGGACGAAGGTGGCAAGCCGGGAGGCACATCAACGGTGAAGAAATGGCATGACAGGCAGCGGTGATGGTGGTTGGACGATCAATGAAGAAGGAGAGGGAGTCGGGGGTAGTTTTTATAATTTGGCAAACTATATATATATATATTAATAAATTTAATAATTTATATTAAAATATATTAATATTATACTTAGAAAAATTACACACCACATAATTTAAAAATAATTAATATATATACATATAGACATATTAATTAATTAATCAAAATTAATCTATATAATATATATAAATATACATAATTAAAATAATTACTAAACCCTAATTTAATTTAAAAACGTATACATGCATGTATATGTATATATTTCAATACGACCCTTAAAAATCATGCATGAACTCATGCAATTTCATAAATCTATTTAAAATAATTAATATTAAATAATTTATGTGTCAATTTCCACGAAAATAAAATTCTCGAAAAAATTTTACGTAAAGTACTTAAAATAATATATAATAATTAAAATTAGTTTTAAATAAATATCAAACTTATAAAAATATCATAATTATATACACAATTATTAACACTGCATATCCCAATGCAGTACAAAAATATTTAAAAACTCAGGATATTACATTATGACACAATTGAAACCTAGCACATAAACATGTAGCAAACATTATATCCGGTCTACTAGTGGTCAAGTAAAGAAGGGATCCAATCATACTCCTATATCACTTTTCATCAACCGGTTTGCCATTCTCATCTTTGATGAGTTTGTGGTGGTGCTCATCGGAGTCTTGCTTGCTTTAGCTCCTTCCATCACAAACTTCTTCAGAATTTCCTTTGTGTACTTGGTTTGGTTAATGAAGATTCCATCTATACATTACTTGATTTGAAGTCCAAGGAAGAACTTGAGCTTACCCATCATGCTCATATCAAATTCTCCTTGCATCAACTTAGAAAATTTCTCACACAAGTAATGGTTAGTAGCACCAAAAATAATATCATCAATATATATTTGCACAATAAGTAAATCATGTTTGGATTTCTTTATGAATAGAGTCATGTCAACTTTTCCTTTAAATAAACCTTTTTCCAACAAAAAGTTACTCAACCTATCATACCAAGCTCTAGGAGCTTGCTTAAATTCATACAATGCTTTTGAAAGCTTAAACATACAATTAAGACGTTCAAAGTTTTCAAACCCCGAAGGTTGTTCAACATAGACTTCCTCTTTAATGAAACCATTTAAAAATGCACTTTTGACATCCATTTGAAAGAATTTAAAATCCATGTAAGATGCAAATGCAAGTAGCATTATAATAGCTTCTAACCTTACAACGAGAGGAAATGTTTCATCATAATTAATGCCTTCTACTTGATTATAATCTTTAGCTACTATTCCAGCTTTGTTCCTAGTTATGACACCTTGTTCATTTATCTGATTTCTAAACACCCATTTGGTGCCTATAATAGGATGATGTTTAAGTCTAGTTAACAAGGTCCAAACCTTATTTCTCTCAAATTGATTTAACTCTTCTTGCATAGCAAGGACCCAAAATTTATCACTCAAGGCATCATCAATATTTTTAGGTTCAATTTGAGATATAAAGGCTAAATTAACAATGGATTTGAGTTGAGATCTAATAGTTACCCCCATTATAGTGTCACCAATGATAAGATCTTGAGGATGTGCTTTCTTGAATTATCAATCTTTGTTAAGTTCCTCCTTCAATATGAGTTGAGGGACTTCTTCTTTAATTGGAGCTTCAAGTTCTAAGAGCTTGTTTGCATCACCTTCTTGAAGGTTCATGTCCAAGAACTCATCTACAACATCATCAACACTACAAATATCATTTCTAGGATCAAGTGGGTTAGATTAATCAAATACAATATGCATTGACTCTTTAACTACTAGAGTTCTTTTGTTAAAGACTCTATATTCTTTGCTAGTGGTAACATAGCCAAGGAAAATTCCTTCATCGGCTTTAGAGTTAAATTTTCCAAGATTGTCCTTGGTGTTTAATATAAAGCACGTGCAACCAAATAATCTAAGACATGAGATCTTGGGTTTTCTATTGTTCCAAAGCTCAGAAGAAGTTTTGTTCAAAATTGGTCCTTTAAATACTCTATTTTCTATATAACAAGAGGTGTTCATGGCTTCCGCCCAAAAGTATAAAAGTAAATTATACTCATAAAGCATTATTCTAGCCATTTCCATTAAAGTTCTATTTTTTCTTTCAACAACCCCATTTTGTTGAGGTGTTCTAAGAGAAGAGAAAGTGTGTGAAATACCATTTCATTACAAAAGGTTTTGAAGAGTTCATTTTGAAATTCAGTTCCATGATTACTTCTAATAGTGCATCATCAACTAGAATATATGCATAGTGCATACCACCAAGACTTGCAACTATAGTACGACTAAATAAATCCATATGAATAAGTTCAATAGGCTTAGAAGTGGACACTATATTTTTTAGCTTAAAGGAAGATTTTGATTGTTTTCCCTTTTGACAAGCATCACCAGGCTTGTCCTTAATGAACTTGAGTTTGGGTAATCCAACCACAAGTTCATGTCTATTAAGGTCATCTAAGAGCTCAAAATTTACATGTCCTAATATTCTATGCCAAGTCCATATGTCATGGGAAATAGGCATTAAGCATTTAATGTCTTTGTTACCAACTTTGTTCAAGTCAATAGGATAGACATTGTCAACCCTTTCACCACTAAAAATTACTTTGTTATCATATAAGTTACTAACAAAGCAATTTCTAGGATAGAAAGTGACTTTATTTCCCATTTCACATAATTGACTAATGCTAAGTAAGTTATGCTTAAGGCCATCAACAAGCAACATAAAATGAATAGATAAGGATTGACAATTACCAATTTCTCTAATGCTTATAATTTTTTCTTTGGCATTATCTTCGAAGGTGACATGACCTCCATCCTTAAAATCAAGCTTGTTGAATTTCTCTTTATCTCCCATCATGTGTCTTGAGCATCTACTATCAAGGTATCACTTGCTTTTTCTTCTTATGGACTTCAAGCACACCTATAAAATATAATTCAAATATTCTTTTAAACCCAAACCTTTGTTGGTCTAGGTTGGTTAGTCTCAAAGTAGTCCAAAGGAAGCAATTGCAAGTGTAGTCTTCTATAGAAGCATACATTACTAGTGTGACCTTTGTTCATCCAATAAAAACATTCAATATTGGCAAATCTATTTATTCTAGGTGTATATGATTTCCTAGTGTATGAGACATACCTTTTGTATTGTGGTTGTGTGGGTTTCCTAAGGTTTCTTTATGTCAAAGGAGGAGTGTAAGACATGCATTGACAATTACATTATCTATTATGTGGTGATTGTGTATCATGCTTAGGAGTGTTGTATCTAGTGTATATAAAAGCATCTCTAGGTTAGGGCTTCTTAGTTTGAACCTTAGCCCTTTATGTCAAGGAAGGTTAACTCACATGAGACTTTCCTTTTCCATTTGACATATAACACATTTTAGCTTTGAAAGCTTAAGTTTCAAGAGATTTGGAAGTAGAGGGGGTAGAATCACATGAGGCTTTAATAAATTTAATATGAGATGATGATAAAAAAGACATTCCATTTCTATATCAAATTCCATAAGTATCTCTATGATATTTTTGAGAATCAAGTAGACTATCTAAACTCTCCTTTCATATATTTAGTTTAGAGATGGAATTCTTCAACTCCAAAACCTCTTTAGAAAGCTTAAGATTTTCATCATTAGCTTTCTTGAGTTGGTCCTCTAAGGAATTTGAAGATTTTAAGTCATTAGTAAGTTTTTCATTTGATTCAATAAGTTTAAAAAAATCATTTTTTAAGTTTTCAAATTCCATGGTCAAGCTAGACAACTCATGCTTGTAAAGTTTCTTCTTAGAGAGCAAGCTTTTACATTTAAGCATAAGTTTGCTCACAATAGAGCTTTCATCATCATCATTATCATCACAATCATCACAAGAAGAATGAGAAGTAAATTGTACCTCATTTTTTTCTTCAAGAGCCATAAAATAAAGGTTGGCCACTTCTTGTTATTCCTTTTCCTTTTTTGATTCAAAGGAGTCATCCTATGAAGCTTTAAAAGCTTTCTTCTTATCCTTTGCTCCCTTGTTCTTGAATTTAAATTTGGGATACTCACTTATAATGTGACCTAGTTTCTTGCATTCATAGCAAGTAACCTCTTTGTTCTTCTTGCCTTCATACTTCTTATTAAAGTCTCTAGTTTTTTGGGAATTCTTATTTCTTAAGAATTTCTTGAAGTTCCTTATAAGCATTGTAATGTCATCATCTTCATCACTAAAGTCTTCAAGACTCTCCTCTTCACTATCATCTTGTAAGGCTTTCAAAGCAATGCTTTTCTTCTTTTCTTCTTTTCTTCTATTCCTCCTTTTCATCTTCCTTTTACTTCAATGTGAGCTTATGTGTCAAAAGCATACTAATAAGGATGTTGGTCGAAAGCTTTAACAAGTTATAGGCTTTTTCAATGGAAGTCACTCTAGGTTCTCAATCCTTATTGGGAAGGATTCTAATAATCTTTGTTTTAATTTCCTCCTTGGAATAGTATTTGCCAAGCTTTCTCAAGGTGGTGAGGAGGACATTGAGTCTATTTGTCATTTCGGCGATAGATTCTTGAGGCTTCATCTTGAAAAGCTTATATTCATATGCATGCAATTGAATTTTCTTTCTTGCCTTCAAAATGATTTTTAAGAGTCTCCCAAATTTCTTTAGTGGATAAGCAATGTTGAACTTTCCCTCCTTCCTTAGACATGGAAGCAAGTAAGATTGTCATTGCCATCTTATTCCTATAATTTGCCTCCCTTTGCTCTTGTGTCCATTGAGTTATATTAATGTGGATTCCTATGTTGTCTAGTATGGCTTTAGAAGGCTCCCAACCATCAAGAACTACTTCCCATAGTCTAATTGGATCACTATTAAGATATAGCTCCATTTTAAACTTCTAATGGGGATAATCACTCCCATCAAAGAAGGGTCTCAAAGAAGAAAAGTTCACACCCTCACTACCCATGATCTAACCTTCTTGCAATTAAGTATCAAGAAGTTTAGCTTTGATACCAATTGAAAGAGGCCTTAGAGGTAGGGTGAATAGGGCAAATTGGAAATTAAAAGAAAATTAAGGCTTAATCAAGAATTAAATGAGAGTATAGATGAGAAGACAAAAAAAGAGCTCAACAACACAAGATTTAAGGAGTTCGATTCATAATATAAATCTACATCTCTACCTAACTTATCCTTGAGTTAAGATTTTTAACACCCACTTTAATCTTATTAATCTAGATTGAGCTTACAAGAGGTTTGTGGCTCAACTCTAACCTTTACAACATAATAAGTTTTTGAAGGCTAAGCTCTAACGAACAATCAATCACAAGTGTTTTGAGGCTTGCACTTGAACCTAAACAACTAGCATTAACTCCTCACTTCCCTTTTTCAACTTAAGAAAGAAGATGAATAAGAGAGCTAACCTAGCATACAACCAACACTAAAAAATAATTAACAGTTTTAAGTATAGAGAAAATTGTTCAAAGAGATTAATTATTCAACCAACTTGTGTAACTTTTTAAATAAAGTTATAAGTCTAGTTGGAGAGTGAAAAATAGTTGTTGGAAGCCATTAAATTCATCCTTAACCTCTTTCTTCTTTATTTAATGCATTTTTAGCTTTTGCAGAAATTCAGATGCTCATAGTCATGAGCTTAGGCTCAGGGTTATAAGCATTAAAAAATATGACCGTTACTTGCAAAAGTGTCCATTGGCTACGCTCGTGGTTAGGTCATGGTCGTGAGCATAGACTTTAAGCGAATTAGCCACTTTACTCACGGACGCTCATGGTCAAACATAGGTTGTGAGCATAGACCGTGAGCGTAGGTTGGATTGTGAGCATAGACTATCCTCACTAAAACTTATATGTTTTGCCTCCGATCACACTCTTTTTGACTTGGTTCAATTCCCATACTTTATAGGACATGTGTAGGGGACTTTAAAGGCTTCAATTATGTTTCAAATGTTTTCAAACATGTTCCAAGGCTTAGTCAAATTATTTTGCTTTCATTAAGTGTAATTTGGTACCTATGCTTATAATCATACTTAAAAGAGGATCATTAACGATTCAAAAATGTTTGTTAAAGTCAAAATGAGGATGGATTATTATTTGATCATGCAAATGTTCGACATATATAAATTTCAAATGCAACTAATGGTAACTTATACGATGATGGTAAGATGAATATACTCAAAATAAAGCTAGTCATCTACACACATAAATACTGAATTAGTATTTAGGTGTGCCAACTACATTTTATAGCATGATTATTTTTTTTATTAAGATCATAAGGATCACACAAAATAATCCTAGAAAAAAATTTGCCTCAAGGTATATGCACAGTAGGGAGCTTTTTCTATAATTCTATTTTTAGCTCATTCATAATAATCAATGACCCATGGTTCTTTCAAGTTAGCACTTCTACTAAAAATGGATCAATCATAAACCTAAGGTGAACAAATCTAAATCCATAATAAATATGAAAAAAATTCACAATATTGTAATAAACAAAATAAGCCCATTTTGATGTATCAAAAATAAAAATACAAATAAATAATATGATTATACGACAGGGACGAAATAAAATTAGAAAATGAAGTTTGTAAATTAAGAAATTGGGTTTTGATCAGAATCGTGAAGGTTATAGTAGCGATGTTTTGGGCAAGAAGCAACTGTGCTTATAAAAAATCAATAAAAAGAAACAAAAACAAAAAAATTTCTCTTAAATTTCACGAAATTCAAATCCTCGACTGAACGATCCAAAAAAAAACAAAAATAAAATCAAATGCAAAATAAAAGAAAAATACAGCACACATAATCAGCTATATAAAACAACAGTGCGGTTCAAAGCGAAAGCATCATATATCTTACATCCAATGATGGAGGAGTCATTATAGTCATGAACAAAGCAATATAGGCCATTAAATCAGCAAATATGATAATCAAAGCTGAGATAAATGAATGGAGATAACAATGAGGGAGCGCCAGAGAGAAAAATAGCGATATATATGTAGATAAAATAGAAACGGAAGAGAAGCGAAAGCAGGCTTTGCAAGGAGAGACACTGGCGAAGGAACTGGCCACTAAGAAAAGAATATAGAAGCGAATATAGAAGTTGATTAGGGGGAGAAGAAGAAAAAAATATTAAACAATAATTAATAATTAAGAATATGTTTTTTTAAATATTTTATATTTTGAATTTTTAAAATTCACTACATAAACGTTTAGAGTTGAATACTAAATTATGAGGAAGGATACGTGTCAAAATTTAGGCTAAATAACTTTGGAGCTCAGCATTTAATATATATATATATATATATATATGTACCAAGGGGTGGATATGCAAAATTATGAAACAGTCTTCACTTATTATTATATAAAAATTGGATAATTTAGTTATTTACTAATAAAAATTAAATTAAATTAATTAAAATATAATTTTAATGTGATTGAAAGTCTATTTTCTATTTTAATTAGATTAACTTCTATTTTATCTCTAATAAAAATTAAATTAACTAAATATAATTCTAATTTAATTGAAAGTATGTTTCCTTTTTTTTATTAGGTTAACTTCTATCTTATCTCTAACAAAAATTCTAATTTAATTGAAACTATATTTTTTATTCTAATTAGGTTAACTTTTATTTTATATCTAATAAAAATTAATTTGATTAAAATATAATTGTAATTTTATTGAAAGTATGTATTTTATTTTATCTGTAACAAAAAAAACTAATATGTAATTCTAATTTAATTGAAAGTGTATGTTCATAGTCTAATTAGGTTAACTTTTATTTTATCTCTAATAAACATGAAATTAATTAACACATAATTCTAATTTAATTGAAAGTATGATTCTTATTTTAATTATATAATTTGTTTGAAAGTATATTATCTGTAATAAAAGTAGTATAATTATCATTTTTATATATTTTTATAAAATTTAACAAAAAAGAGTTAAAATTAATTTAATTAATATTTATCAATTAATTATTAGTTGAATTTAAAAAATTATATTAAATTAATTTTTGAGTAAATAAAATTATTAGAGTGCATTTGGATCAAGGTTAAAAGAAGACAAACATTACACTTGTAATGCATTAACCTCTTTTAACCCTATTTAGCAGATTTTAGACAATGAAGATTAACTATTTAACAGTTAACTTCATTTATATGTATTTTTGTTAACCTAATTGGGGGTAGGGTAATAGTATGTGAAAAAAAATTTTATTGAAAACATACATATTTTTCATTATTCTTTCATTTTATTCTTATTTATAAATTATTCATCTTCTCAATTTTTTACATTAATAAAATATAAATCAAATATATATATATATGTCAATTTTTTTTTATGGTGGTTTTATTATTTTTAGTTTAATTGTTACAAGTAATTTTTTATTTTATTATATATTAATTCTATCTTATAATATTTGTAATATTTTTTATGCGTAAAAATTGTACAAAATATATTATGTAATTTTATCTTTATGAAAATTTTCTAATAATTTTTAATTATTCAATATTTTAAAACTTATTTTTATTATTTATGGAATATTTAATAATTTATTTGTTTATTTCTGTTATCTTTATTGTTCCTTATACATTAACAGTCATTTTCTAAAAAAAAAATTAATTACACAGTTTATGAATTATTCTTTATTTATCAAATAAGGTTAACAATAAAACTATTATACTTGTAATTGTTACTTTCTTAATAGTTACACATATAACTGTTATACCTTATTTATTTAACCCCGATCCAAATGTACCATTAATATTAAAAATATTAAAAAAATAAAAAAAATTGTAATAAATTATAACTCTATTAAGTTAATATTAAATTGTTAAATAAATAACATTGTTACAATTTTTAAAACCTTATTTAATAATAATAATAATATGTTTAGTTATTTATTTATTATGTATCATAAATCTAATAAATTTTTTGTTTATGTGTGGCATACGTTATTGTTTAGTAGTATATATATATATATATATATATATAGACAACGGTCTGCCTAGACATAATCTCTCCTTAATTTTGGGTATTTGAATCACTAAACCTGGGAAAAGCCTAAATGTATTGACTTTCAGAACTCGTACATAATGCAGAGGGAGTTGAGCATCGTCCCCTCCACTGACAAAAATGTAACCTTACCAATGCAGTTTCGCCAAATTGAAAGCTTAGAGAGCTCAGGGCCAAAAATTTTTGTTGCAATACAGTTGGAAAGCTTTTCATTTTTCATTTGAGACCCGTGAGGCTTGTTGATCCATGATTAAGCAGTCGATTACTACAGTTCCCTTTAAAGACTGTCCTGGTGTTCTGCAACACGAACAAAAAGTGAGAGGGGAGATGGGGACACGAGATCATCTCAAACTCTCTGAAATAAGTTTTATTTATTAGAGTTTACATAAAAACACTCAGATCAACAAACACTGTTACTGCACTACGCACACCAACAAGGTGCTTCAATTGATGTGGCAGGGGCTAACATCTCTAAACCAAGACTTGGTTGGCCATCTAATCTAAGCGAGGAAAAATACGAGAATAGGGTGAAATAACGGCCTCCTGCACATATATCTTCGAATTATTAGGATCTGGAACCCAACGAATTTCACTCATGTTAGGTGTCTCCACATATGCCATAGTAAATTCTCCAACCTTCTCTATTGCTCCCCTTTTCCCTGCTCTCAACACAAGATTGTTCCTATTGTATGAGAAGATACCACTAGCTAAACGGATAATGTCACCAGCCTCAAATGCATCAGTCTCTTCTCCCCATAACTGGAAGTGAACAGCAGCCGTTTCATCGGCCACCAAGGCCAGACATGTCTTGTTCTGCCCTTCCATTGTTATCCTGCCTTTGTCTAGTAGTATGAATTGTGCGTTTATGTTGGTTTGTGCTGAAGGCACCAAGTCCTTTAAAGATACCATGCTATGCACTGGGCAGGATAAAATAGAGAGCCTTGTCACGATTGTTAAGCTAAATAAATCCGTTGGGTCATTTTTACGAACACTTTCGCTACGGTATACAATAAGCTATATCTAATATAGAAAACACATCCTTACCGTTGTTGGGTCTGATAAGATGCTTGACGTTATGTAAAAGAAAATTTTTACAAATCAGCTCCGCTATGATGGAAAGTTGAATGCGTCCATCATCGTCGTCATTATCCTAGTGTTTTTTAGAACAATTTAAGACTTGCCAATCACCAAACGAAGTATACACCCGTAACTCATTAACTTGAAAAACCGGTGCTGTTAGCGGTGGTGCTGTTGCGGATGTGAGTGCCGTTGGTGGCGGTAGTGTCGTTTGCAGTGGGGGGTGGAGGCGGCCTAATTTGAGCAACAGGATTTTTTATTCTTGGGTGTATGCTATAGACGGTGGTGGCGGTGGTGTGGTCACAGACTCACAGAAAGCACGGTGGCTTTATTATTGTTATTATTATTATTATCTGGAATAGTTGCTGATTTTGCATCTGTTTCTTGGTTTAAATGAAGAATTGCGGAAGGCAAAGGATGAATTATTTGCAAAATCATTACAATAGAGCAGGAAATTTTCTATTGCGTTATGATCTAAAAGCTTGGTAACCTGTAATTGCATTTCTTTTGAAAGATTTTAAGAACAAATTTAGGACTTTGTCAATCACATTTTGTTTTTTTCGGTATGAAGTTTTTGGTATGGACATAAAAGGAAGGGCAAAAATAAAGATATGGCGATGGAGAGAACAAAACAAAAGAAAAGGGTAAACAGGCTGAAACAAAACTCGAACCTCATTTTGATTAAAAATCTAAAAAAAAAACTGAAAAAAACAATGACTACATTGATGGGACAAAATGATATGGACACTAGAACTACACTACAATTCTAGCAAATACCAATCATTGAGGCCGACACATGAATATTTTATTTGAATCCCACAGTACTCTCATTACCCCAAGCTTCGTTTCAGCTTCGCTAAATGATGTGCCCGTGGCTTCAGATGGGTATGGAAGCCTCCCCCATCTTTCAGCCTTAAGCTCAGTAACATCCACAACACACGCCTCAGATTCCTCCAAGCTCCTCCCATACCATGTACCTTGAACTTGATGTACTTTCCCTTTCCCAATTTCACCCCTATGCTTATCTAGGAGCACAACATATTGCCCAGTCTTGCAATGTACTAATTCTGCAGTATCAGTACCAACAAATTCAGCTAAAGAAGTCTCAGTATTTTCAGTGGTGCTGATTCTTGCTGTGCCTTCAGTAGGTCTTGCACCTGATGGGATATTATCTTCGCCATGACTCTCAGAGTCATCAAGTGAATGCCGCAAGGCTGGTGCACATTGCTTTTCTAAAGCAGCATTGTCAAGATCCACTGATACACGGACATCTTTACTTGCACCTGCACCAGCCCGTGCTAGTCGAGCTTTCCGATTGTTAAGCCTGTAATAACATAAAAGCACATTAATTAGCACAGCAACGAATTAAAAACATGACAAAATGCATCAACTTCCATATTTGATGTCCTTGAAATTCCAAATCATTCCAGGCATATCATATCATATCATATGAGAACATAAAGAACATCTATTATGCAAACTCTACCGAGGCAGATGTGGACCTTGTGAGCCTTCAACACGAAACACTTACGACTTATGACCAAGCTTTGTACAAACACAGATGAGAACATAAAGAAAAGATAACAGGACAGTTCTTACTTTTACAAACCTGTTGTCCTTTCTAAGGAATCTAAATGACAGAAAACTCAACAAATGGCCTGTGCAACATTATCCTACTATTGAACAGTGTCAATCAGAATCACAAATAGTAGCCCAAGCTTTAACATGTTATCTGGAGTTTGTTTGACTGTGCAATAGCCATACTGGAGATTGAACCGCTGTAGTGAATGTATATATTCTGATTACTCCAGTTTTAACTTCCTTTTCAAGTTTGTTTCAGCCTACATCTTACAGCTAAAGATTCCCCAACCTAAAATATGGCACTAGGTACATAAACCTATGTACCTTTCTTGATGTCACCTTTTTATTATCTAAAGAAATGTAACCTTGAGGGAACATAAAGAATCACCAAACAATAGGATGCAGTTCCTCACCAATTTTTCAGCTGTGAGGATGTAAGTTCAGAACCCTGGAAAACAACGAAAAAACTTGTCAGGGAAGACAATGCATCTTTTTTTTTTTTTAAAGTAAAGACAGTGCATCTAGTTGTCTATGAATTGACAATAGAATTAAGTTGTTACACTATGAATCCTTCCAGGGATATTTACATACATGAAGACTTAGCTTATCTGCCCATGACTGTAAAGAAGCTGCATTCCGATGCATGTCAGGTTCATCCACTAGGGCCTCCTCAATCAATGACATTTGATAGTCATTCATTATGGTTCTTTTCCGTTTTCTAGGCTGCTTTTCTTCAAAATGAATAGTATCAACTTTTTCACCTTCTTGAACTCCTTGAAGCCCATTTTCTTTTTTATGCTCATTTGACTTTGGGAAGTCACCGTTGCCAATTTGGCCTGCAAAATTTTTTCCTCTAGTGGAACTTGTATCTGAACCACTTGTTTCAACATTCTGAAAATCTCTGTCAATCTCTCTCATAGCAGTAGATGCAGTCCCACCAGATTTATCTTTTTCTTCCCTCACTACAACACCACCATGATTCATATGCTCATTTCTGAAATTAAGCTGCTCCTCCTCCCGGAAAGAAGAATTCTCAGACATTTCTTCTTTCTGAACACTGTTCATGTTACGATTTGACAATTCCTTCTTCAATAAAGGTGATGAGTATCCCCCTGTACTTTGAGCCTCCTAAAAGCAATTGAATTTATTAGGGTTTGAAAAAGGAAGGCAAAATCACTGAGAAGAATACAGACAACTTCAGAAATCAGCCAATAAATGAAATTTTTAAATATCTGAGATTCAATATCTTCAAAATATTTGCTACTGTTAGTTCCAAGCTGCAATATCTAAAATATGCAATCAGCCAAGTTCTACTTGGTTGATACAAGATTTAGATAGTTTTAGGGCTAGTAGCCTCTGGCCATAACTAAATCTTAGCTAAACAGTCAAGTAATATAACCAATAGAATAGAATCAGAATTTTGTCAAATTTGTTCATGCCAGATAGCCATCCCATATCTCATATACTACAGATACTAATAGATTCTTACATCATATTTTGCTTAATGGGCTTTAGTTGCCTTGCTAATGCAGCTGATGCATCAAATGCAATGAAGAAATTAATATGAGCTTCCAAAATTTACCTGATGATGTTCATTAATGTCCAGTTTGCAGAACTTCTCCAATGATATCGACCTTTCAAATTTGATTTCCTGAATTTGCTCCAACAGCATAATTTAAAACATTATTAATCCATGAGACAAGAAAAGGAAATTGCCATAGTCGAGACAGAAATAGACTCTTAAGAAGGATGACCCCTTACTTGTACTGGGCTTTGTTCAAAATCGGCAGTATTAACCAGTTGCTGTAATTGGCTAAAGAACACCCTACAGCAAAATACTAAACATCAAACATAATTTTCTTAAAAAAAAAAAAATACTGCATCGCATAACCAGTGTATATTCATACAGGGGCATATGCCTCAAGAGAAGAAATGGCTGCATTATGAAATACCTCAAGAGTTGTACATCCTCCTCATTCAAAAAGTTAGGAATGAGGGATTCTGCATGGCTTAGCAGTGAACCTGCACGTGCAAGTTATTTGTAAGGAACAGAACTAACTCATACAAGTATGTCCATCAAAAATATAATGGGGAAGCATGCTTACGCAGGTTCCTGCAAACAGTATTGGCCTTGTTGGCATCAGAACTGAAAGAAAATTCAGGCAAAGTTTTAGATGGATCAATCCGCATGCACTCGAGGAACTTATGAAGAAAGAGATTCCTTTCCTGCTCTGTGGATTGCAACAAAAGAATGACTTATGTAATCCGGATAAAGGCAGCAGACCAAGCTTGAGGAAAAAAAAATCTGAAGATCACAAGAAGATCCTAACCTTCACAAATATTGGGGACAAAACAATGAAGGTTGGCAATTACTTTGACAAATAATGAACTCCTTTGATGAGCATAGGTAGCTTGGGGCATATTACTAGGGATTAGAGTAATTTCTAAATTTAGAGCATTTGATGGGTTCTGTGAAGAAAATGTGTCCAAAACCCATCCTGCTGCTGTAAATATATCAAACTCAAGAGTAGCATCTTCCTCTCTCCGTGGAAGTTCAGAAGAACACCAAATGGATAAGAACTCTCCATGAGGCAGTGAAAATATGGCCGTCAGAACCTTAGTCTGGAAAGTATTGAAATTTGAAAAGATGAGAAAAGAGAGGTAAAAAAAGTCATGAAAATCATCATGATGGATGCTTTGAAGCATAATAGAGCATGCACAATATTCACATAAGAGTCAGATTAAAAAACTGCAGTGACTTCTTTTACTTAATTTTTGTGCACATGTGAATGGGAAAAATTTGTAACTTCTCACAAAACAAGTATTTTATACAGTTTTTGCAAATCTAAGATATAATGTCCAACAAAGTCACACCAGCAATTTACCAGAGCCGAGATAATAAAAATGAGGTATCCAGGTTAAATCAAAGGACATCTTACGAAGCATGTTGTGATATAAGACCGAAAGTTTGAATCATCTGAGAAAATATCAGCCAGACGCATCGCATTGAGTCGCAGAAGCCCCATGGGAAAAGTTCTCTCAGAACTAGCACTAAGATGCTTGGGATCTTTACTAAGCGCAGCCTTTAAGATTTCAAGAACCTACATCATTAGCGTTGTATTGAAGCAAGATTATTATTACGAATTAAAGAAGCAAAACAATGAAAGCGTTACCCAAGGAAAAAGCAGAATGGCAACAAAATCAGTAAGGTAGACCCCAAAAGTCAATAACAACAGCCACATTGTTTATAGCACAAAAATAAAAAATCAAGTCAAACAGTTCAACTTTGCAAGGAACTCATCTCCCATGTTTTTTTACAGGAAAACAATAGAGTACGGAAATTTTCATAAGAAGTTTCTTGTTAGTATTGAGCAATTGTTGGGGTCAAAAATCCACTTTGTTTCAGTATAACTGATAGATGACCATTAAGAATGTGGATCATATCAGCCTTCTGCAGAAGCTGCACCAGAAACTAACCTCCAATGCGACAGACTTGGCCAAATCAAAGCTTACTGGAGAGCTTGCAACCTCATCAAGGTAAGAAATGCTTTCTGCTTCACACAGATGCAATAGCTGCACAAATAGTTTGCATGAATAGAATTGTAAACAACAAGTATTAGCATAGGTCAACAGAAAGAAAAAACCTAGAAGATTACAATGTATAACTCACAATTGACAGAACTTTAGCTTTCAGTCTGGATACAGAAGCAACAACTGTAGAAGACTCTATAAAGGGAGGTGGAATATTCAACTTTAAGATGGCCTGGGCCAGAAAAAGAAGACCACCCTTTCCACATAGTTCCTGACATGAACAGAAACCAGATGTTTTACTTCAATACAAAAAACCACACCATGAGAATATCATATGTGACATGTCCTCACAATCCAAAAGGAAACAAGCCTAAAACTTGTAGAGATCAATCAAGGAGGTTGTCCAAGCACAAATAATTAACACAAATCATGATGAGCTTGTGTGACATTGTTGTAATGATTTTGTTCTTTTACTGTTAGCACAGCAAATGTACACGTTTCTATAACTGACATCTTCCTAATTTTTTCACCACATATAAGTAATATTCTCAATTTCAGTTTGGCCCAAAACAGTTTTTCTCATAACACTGGTTCAGCCAGAAAATGATATTGCTGACAACTCTGAACAAAACTTCAATCCAAACATACAAAATTAGAGTGTTACTTCAGCAACCTTGTTCCTAAGTAGGCGTTCCCTAAATAATTTTTGCTGGCACAGGGATTGAAGAAACTGTAGAGAAGCTTCGCATTGTTGGCATAGATAGTTAACTATTTGCTCAGCAGTTGGACTTGATCTCATGTGAAAGTCAACATATTGAGCTGATAGCTTGACCTGAAGAAACCTGATGGCTGCATGCACTGCTCCAAAAGCTGCATCCATAAATACGTCAACCTATAACAGAAATATCATGATCAGAATGTGCATAAATGTCTCAACATGTGTGAACTATGGCACAAAATTGTGATAAGATCATAAAAGGTGCCTTTGGCAAATACTTTTTTTCTCATTTGAATTCTACTTACTTCAATCACTATAAGATGAGCTCTCATCTGTTATTAAAAATAAAATTCACTTTGTAAACAAGAGTCACCATAGAATCTTAAGATAAATTCTTAACATAAGCAAAGTTGGCAGAAGAAAGAACTAAAGGAACAAGACCTTAATCTTATGTCATAAGCAAATTATGGCATACAAAACTCTACCTTGGGGTGTGCAAGCAACACCTGAACAAGATCTTGCCAGTGCGAAGAAATACATCCTATTAATAGATATAGACTGCATGCTACCAGCACTGAATGCAGAAGGGGCGCAAAGCTTGAAATATGATTTTCCTGTGTCATAAAACAAGTCCCAGTTAAAATAAATAGAATGTAAAATGCAACCTTTAAATAAAAGGACTTGGAAGTCAGAAGTACCTGTCTGATACCACTAAGAACAATTAGCATATAAAATACCAGATCTAATACTTGTTCTGACACTTTTACATCATCAAGTAAAATCTGTAAAATCAGCACAATGAAAATTATGAGAGATGTATGTTTACTCCCAGATTTCACTCCCAAATCTTCCATAACTCAAATGCCAAAAGGGAAAAAGTCTTTAAATGGCCATAGACAAAGAAAGATTACATAATTCAAAATTATTTTGAGCAAATTCAAGAAAACAATATATGGTATAGAAGGTAAGCCTTTCACCGATATACAAAATATTTTCTCACATCCAGAATAAAGATCTGAATGCAAAACAAGTTTAGCAATGCTATATCAGGATGTAAAAGTAGTTTAGAAGTGCACACTTGGAAAATATCACATTCATGCATGTGGCAATCTGCCAATTTCTTTCCGCTAAAGAAGACAAAGTCAAAAATGGTGTTGTATAACATGATAAAATCAAAAATTTAGGAAAGCATCAGTAAATGAAACCTGCTCGAGTTTGGTATGTCGAGGTGCAAGGTCACAAAGGGAATGCAAAAGCCGAATGCCACATAGTAAATATCTGAACAGCGATTCATCTTTCTCGGATGACATAAGCACCGCAATAAGATGCAAGGGAAGAAAGCCTGCCAGTTTTTCCACATCAATCTGAAAAATGACGCAATTTAAGATGCAAGACAGCAGCATGGGTGAAAGCATGTGCATGTATGATGCTGACAACTTTGTTTTCTGACCTTTAAATTTGATCCTTTTTCGCTGACAAGGTAAATTGTAAAATTTTCAGAGTCCCTTATTAATTTATTGAGCTCCTGAGAGCTATGCCCATGTAATTCTTTAACAGCTGAAATCAAGTCAATAACCTGTCCACACAATGAGAAATATATTTGTGTTAAGGAGGTGGGAGGGAAAAAAAGAAAAAAAGAGATACGAACTTGTCACTGCAACATCCTTGCATTTTTAAGGGAAAAAAAAAGAATAAAATATTGACTGCACCAAATTAAGAAGACGCGACGTGAAATACTAGAAAATTCAAATGATTTGCGCATTCAAATTGTCACTTACTTGTTCAGCAACAAATGATGATTCATCATTAGCAAGCCTCATCCTAGAGCCAACACCAGAGAAAAGATGAGAAAAATAGAAAGCTCACGCAATTTTAACACAAAACATAAGTTTATTATGAGGTGGTTGTCGAGCTGATTTTAGCCACAATGACCAAGAAAAAAAGGTGCTCTCTCCAAAAGCAGCTAAACAGGCAAAACCCCAAATGATTTTTGCCAATATGCACTTTTCAAGGAGAGTAAACGCCTGAATATTTCCAGTTATCAAATACATCATATGCAAACAACATTGATGGAGAAGAAGTGTTGAAGTAAGTGAAAGGGACAAGCACAGTCAAAAAAAAAAAAAAAAGATAAAAAAAAGCTGTGAGAAGCACCTTAAATGATGTAACGGCAAAATGGCTGAATTTGGTTATATTATACTGTAACACGCATCAGATATAGGTTTCCCACGACAAAAATGACTAAAAGATCATAATTTCCCAACTTTGTCCTGAAAGTTCTATTCTTTATTACCACAACAGGTTTCCTATCCATAGAAAAACCATCTAATAGCTGCAGACTCACAGCGAACACCCAATTAACACACAGAGTTAATGCGTGCAACTCCACTGTACCATACAATAACATGCAGAAATTTACCACAAACGAATTCAATCAATCATTAAACTATAATCCAAAAAAAAAGAAAAAAACCTTTCCAAGAAGCAATCGCAATCTAAAACGCTAAGTTGACTAAAATTAAAAAACAACATTCAAATAAGAAAATCCCTAGATTTCAACCAGGAAACAAACACAAAAACAAAGAATTGAACGTTAAAACCCTAAAAACACAGAGTATGTGCGCGCGGGCGCGAGAGAGAGAGAAGGAGCAACCACACAGACAAACTTGGGAAACGAAATTAAATTTGAAAAAAAAAAACAACAACAACAACGGAAATAACCTTAGAAATAAATTATCGACGATGAAGCTTCCAATAACAGAAATTAAGCGCCAAAAATGGGAATAGAAATTCGCGGTTTTTTATTTATTTATTTTTCTTTGTATATAGGAGAGTGAATTAACGAAACGAGATAAGAGAGTAGTGAAGCAAGGGGGAGACTCTACAGTGTATTTTTGGTTGAAGACTACGTTCGTAGATATACGTTTTTTTGAAACTTGGGAAAAAAATGTACCGAAACGACAGTGGCTAAGGCTAACCTGGACACCTGCAGTTTTGCCCTTTGGCTTCAAACGGAGTCAACCAAACCAGTCTCTCTCTCTTAGTAGCTTTTTTTATTTTTTGGCTGAGAAACTTTTATGTAGGCATGTGCATAATCACATGTGAATTATTGTAGTGTACGCACCCTTTTTTTTAAATAGAGTGGTTATGTTATTACTTAAAAGTGTGGAAGATTAAGCATTATGGGTATATCTTCCTTTAATGCATTGATAGGATAAGAGCTCAGTTTTTGTATTTTCTCTCCCATTCAAAAGATATATCATATAAATCATACTTTGAATCACAACTGGAAAAGAAATTAAAAATAGTTCCATTCAGCAAGAAAATCAGCATATTATTAAAAACATTATTAGAATTCGATAAAAAGAGAAAAAGTTTTAAAAGGAATATAATAGCCATTTGAATTCTTAAAATTCTTATTGAAAACATTTTTCCAACTTTTGTCATGTATGTTGTGTTTGATAAGGGAGGTATCAAACCAATATGCAAATTATGGTACCACTTCTGAAATTTTCAGATTTCCTGAAATATCGGATGCTTTTTATAGGAATGTTTCGTCGGTGGTGAGCATTTTGAGTGGCGAGCTACCGCTTACAATTTCTGAGTCTCTGTTAACTCACATCAGACATAGAGAAAAGTAGAGTATGCAAGGGACATGTAGGTTTTATTTCGTTTCATGGATAAATAAGAAGTCTTTCAGAAGTTTGCATGTCAAGGTCAAGCATAGAAACCGAAGTAGCCAATGATCAAAAACTCAGTGATGTTACATTAGCTTTGGATGAAAAATCTGTCTTAGATTAGTACAGGCTGCAGACTCGACAGACTTGCTGCACACACTCTGTAATGCATGTTACTGTGCCTGCCCAAATCGTAAAAACAAAAAGGCATTACTAAAACAAAACAAGGGTGTGAGTCAGGTCACAGCCAACTCTCTTGAGGCCTGCTGTTCCCTTGGTTGCTACTGCAACAATTGATTCCTTATTGGGGACTTCCCAAAAATTGTACAATACAGGAATAATCAAAACAAATAATAACTCCACATTTGATTATTTTTCGAAGATAATGCTCAACTTGAGAGCCAAGGATATGAAATCATAGTTCAAAGTTCATGACCAGAAAGAAGGAATTTTTAGTCATCTGCAACAACACTGATCTCGCCTTTCTCAAGTAAGTCGTAAAACGTTCTCACCTTCCTCTGTTCATTCCAGTGATGCATCTTCCAAAGACCGCCAGCAAACAACCCAAGTGCAATACCAATACAAATCTCCTTCACAACATTCGGTCCTTTCAAGGTAGCATGAGCAATTCTACCACCAGCCATTCCGCTTCTCTCTATTTATTAACCCAAAACAAGGAATCATCATAACAAGGCAGTCAATTAACAACTATTAGATAAACAAATCCTCAGATTCTACCTCTAAAAAACAATAAATTCACAGGCAAAAAAAAAAAGAAAAGAAAAGAAAAGAATTCTTCCATGCATCATTTTGCAATCTCATTCCAAAAGGAGCGAAGGATTTGTTTACTTAACCAGAAACTAATCCAATCTGGCTTCACATAACAACAATTGCTTATATTAATCGAAATCAATGGTGACTGCACCGCCGTTTAATCCGTAGAGCAATTATATTAATCGAAACAAACAACACTTCTAATAAGCATGTTTGATTCTCAGTAACAACAACTAAGGGAAAGAAGGGGAAAAAAATAAAAAAATAAGAACGCATTGAAACGACGAATTCTACTTCACAGAGAACAAATCGAGAAACTTACCGGGACGAGGTCGTGCAAACACTGAATCGCTTAAGTCGACTATGGAGAAAGTGATTACGGAGAAAGAGGGAGAAGAGACCAAACGACGCCAAAATTTGATCTAGAATTGCCAAGGTTGCAAGATGAAATTGCGAGGTGACTGAGAGATTGGCTCCTCCTGAAATAAACGATGTCGCTTATTCACTCTTAGGCCTCAACGGTCGGAAGAACATGCGAGGATGAATGAGCAATAAGTATATACACTTGACGATGCCGTTTGGTGTGCTTATCATGTACTCAGCTTGATTGGCTCGCACCAAAACTTAACGATGAGAATATAAAACTTGGACACAAAAATAAGACTTAAATCTCCAATTGGAAATGAACTTAAAAACTGAAAAATCTCAAAAACTCAAGACTTAACCCAATAATCCAAAAATAATTCAGGCTCGTTGGGCCCAACACAAGCTTGGGCCAAAGAAGAGTCGCCTTTGTGAAATGAGGCAATTGCCTCTTTGACAGTTGTTACAGAGGCGATCGCCTCATCGTAGAGGCATCGCCTCTGTAATATACCACTTACAGCTGCATTAAATGCAGTTGTAGCCATGGTGGCCAAGTGGTATGGACCTCATACCCCCATACCTGATTTATGTAAAGAAGAGATTTTTGAGGGGGTGAGAAAGACAATAGGGATTCATGAAGGGCTACGGAGCCTAGGGGCATGGCAAGGTAGAAGATAAAAAGAAAAAAAAAAGGAAGAAAAGGGTAGGAGGAGACCCATTTGAAAAATAAAAAAAAAAAGAAAAAGAAAAAGCTCTAAAGAAGTACAGAAAGAGACATTCTTAAGGGAAGAGGGAGAATTGAAGCAAAAGCAAGTTCACAATCCTTAGGAGAGAAAAGGGAAAAACTTGTGTTAAAGTGGAACTCAAACACAAGTGGAGATCACACTCAAAAGCACATCTTTGAGAGTCCATTATTTTGGTAAACTTTGCATCTCAATATACTTTTTTCATAACTTCATCATTTGTGTATTTAGTTTGCATATGACTAAGTTGTTAGTATACTTTAGGTATATTTCAAGTTTATTTCGTTTGTTACGCTACCTCATTAATCTGATCTCTTAAACTATTGCATGTAGTTATAATTTGGCACCTGTTGGATGCATGTGTGCATCTATTGCTTGCTTATGATAGAAGTTTGATTGTTTTGAGAGTTGAGTTAGCCTGTTAATTAGGCGACACATTTTCATAAAGGCGTCGCCCCTTGTCAATGAGACGATTGCCACATTGATAGGTCGCCCGACTACTTGGCTCTTCTCCTTTTATGAAATTCCGCATAATATTCTCTTCACATGCTATTTCCACCTTTATATATAATTATTCCATTGTATAATGATAATTGTTTCGGTTATTTAAGGGTTTCTTTAGTTAGTGACATGAAAACGCTTTTTAGAACATTATTTGTAAATATTGTTATGTATAATGTCGTATTTTGCAAGAGGAAACTAACTGTATGTTATTGCAGGAATTACTTGATGATTCACATAATTGAGTAGTCATTGTCGTTAGCTAATTCCTTAGACCATTGAGCTTGTATAAATAGTTTATTACTAGTTTACTTTTGGTATATATATGGTTTGTTTTCTGTATATTATTCTTTTATTTTGCCTAAAAACGTTGTAATCCCTAGTTCCTTTCCTCGTTTGATTCGAATGTGTAATTGTAAATTATTACTTGTTTTATTCTTTGTTGAATGTTGAGACTTAAAAGTATGAAATTTGATTAATGTGCAAACTTAGACTTAATTATAAAATTTGACAATTATCCGAAGACAATTACAATACATATGATAATAAAGAAATAATTGAATAACTAAAGGTAATAATACACAAAACACAAACAGAGGTCAACTGCAAGGTTAAGTGAGTATTCAAACACTCATATCCAGTTTCTGAACTCATTCTTTGACGACGACTTCTGGAAACCTTCGTGGAATCCAATTGTTGTACAATGTGTCCCGACTTTTATCTGAATAGCGACTCCATCTCCGAATAGGTCCAAAACTTATATAGCATTTTCAAGTGAACCTCAAGCTCACACAATGCTATGGTCACTAAACACTTGGGTGCACACTGAACCCATCGTTTATATATATATATATATATATATATATATATATATATCAACGCCTTGATTTTGTACTTTTTCGTGCTAGTTTCATAATATTTCTAAGAAATCTAAAATTGCGGAGCAAAAATGAATGTAATAGTTGCACGGAACAAAGCATATTCAAACCAATCTCGATGAAATTTTGAAATCTAATAAATATTCACAAACCAAGATTACCCTGCATTTGGCCGGACACACAACATTGCAGCTATGCTTTACAGTGTTTTTAAATACCAATTTTACCATAGCGTGAAAATTGTCTGACATTTATAGAATACGATCCAGAGTGGAGGCATTGTTTACATGTTCTAAAAGCAGTTCAGTCAACTATCTGCATCCATTGGCATGCAGGCAGGCATACAGAGTACCCAACTGAAATTTGTGTAATTCCTACATTATACATTCTGTTGAAACAAATATATACGAGAGCAGTTCGCTTTAAGCATATAGAACAAGGGAGTTAGATGAACAACTCTGTCAAAACCTCATCCACAACTTGTGACATGTGCGCCTTAAATATACCAGACCTCAGCCAATGACAACTGCTAGTTTGATGCCCCTGCAAAGAAGACAGCCATGAATAAAATTGATTAAAATCGATACCATCTTTGTACTTTGCAGTATCAATTGATCATTTTGCTTTTTTTCTGTTCGGCTTGTTTGATCATTAATTAGTATTAACATCATAGGATTAAAAAGAAAAGCATGTTTCATATACAAATCCACAATTAGGCGTCGATATCAAGTAACATCAGTTTTATGCAACAACAATAAAATGACCCAATGTAGGCTTTCAATCATTAGACTAACGTGTCCTAGCAAATAGTCGAGGTTTTCAATCTGCAATTCAGTGGTTATGAATAGATGCATGAAAGTAGCATATATACTCAAGACAGATAAAACATTTCAAAATAGATTTCTCAAAATCAATGCTCGCAGTCTGTATAGTCTACAAGGACAGCAAAAATTTTCCAGTCTTACTTGAATTTTTGGAATAAGAAGCATCATTCACTTTAATTTGTGCTATGTGGACTGAATATGATATGATGGACACCTAAATTCATTTGGAGCCATGCCAAACAGGTCTACAATTCTGCTGATATAGTAACAAATAAGAAAAAAGATGATCATATTATGACTAGAAAGAAATAGATGCATTTCATACCTGATGTTCTAGAAACAGAAGCTCCTATCTTTGCCTGGCCTTTATTTTGATCCCTTGAAACCTTTAATGAACTCAACTTGGAGGATGGCCTAATTGAATGTATCAAAGGAGCCTCATCTTCTTCTTCCTCATTTTGCTTCTCTTCTTCCTCCTGTGCATCTTCTTGGTCTGATCCACTAATTGAATCCTCTTCTTCACTTGAACTATGCTCATCAAAAAGTTTCTTTCCTTCTATGTTTTGCCGCTTCCTTGGACGTCCCCTTCGTCTTACAGTAGCCCCCTCTTTCTCATCTGCATATATTAATAACATCAGCACCATAATGCATTCTTACAACCAAGGCCAAACTTTAAGATCCACAGCATGTCAATATACTCTTCTTTCCTTATTTAGTTTTTCCCATATAGCTGTATATTTCCTTATTTAATTTTTCCCATATAGCTGTATATTCCTTTATTACCTCTCTAAGATTTCCATTATTGTTGCGGTAATTACTGCTGTATTTCTTCCTATATTAGACCCTAAGATTAAGGGATTTGACAATTCCTGATGTCTATAAATTGTACTTCTGTTAAGTTAAATAACAATGAAAAACATTTCAGAAAATCTTTTTAGTTGAAATTATTATGAACTACAAGGAATTTCAGCCTCATGTAGTTCCAAGGTGCCTAACCACCAAAAACCCATAAACATCCTATGGCCATCTGATGCAATAAACAAAGATTGCTCCTTTCATCTTTGCCAAATGTAATCAATTCTAACCATCAACTAATACAGATATGGACATTAATTTATTGTAAGAATAGAGAAGGGTGATCATTGGTCCAATAGTAAGATTATGCCATTGTATCCGGATAATGGTTTCAAATTCGAAGTAAATAGCTTCCTTGCAAGGCAAGAGGAAAGCTAAACACATTAGCTCTGCACCTAACAAGGATATGTGGAGGATAATGAAACAGCATTGGAGTCCTGTGAAACATCTGGTGCCTCACAGAAGTTCACATTCTTCCAAGATGCCCCCAAGCACAGGTGCCATTTTGCACTATTACCGCTGCAATCATCAGCACCACAACTGTATGCCCTCCATAACATTGATGCCAACAGCACCATGTCTAGGTCCAGGCAATTAAAACTTGTGTCTTGTGGAATGAAAACCATACAAAAATGTAAATGTATAAAACTCAAAAATTGATGAAAAATTTGGGTCCATCAGGTGGTCACTAGATATCCAAAAATATGCATACGCATAGGATTCCAGTCAATCGGAAGGTGAAATGCCACATTACCTGGCAAACCTTCATTCTTTGCATATTTCTCCCGCAAGTTGTCAACAAATGCGAAGTAAGGGCGCCAGCCACTGGGATCTTCGTCTGTGTTTACATTCTCTGTTCGGTTTTGAACGTCTTTGAGACTACTTGCAAACCAGTGAGCATGTTAGTGCCAGTATATTATAATAAAACAGGAAAAGACACCAGTATTCTACTTCCTTATGGTGTGATCACATATAAAAAGGATATATCGGAGCATTCCAATCAATTGCAGTAAAGATGCTACTGGATATTGAAATTAGTGAGTCTAACTCTTACATATCCAGGACATCAGGTGTTGGAAGTTTGGATACAAAATGAAGCACGGCAACTTCCAGAAAAGATAGCTGTTTTGGAGCATCTTCAAAAGCATATTCAACACCCTCCTTGACAATTTTCAAAATGTCTACTCTATGCTTGTTCCGAGCAGCACCCATGAATGTTCCAGAAAGTCGAGCAGCCAGGTCTTTGCAATCCTGAAAAGATTTGTCTGTAACAGTTCCATCATGGCTTCTAGAAAGTTCCTCCAAATGTCGTTGATGGGCCTAGTAAATGTGAGAAAACCATATCAAAATCTCTTTTCAGTGCAAAATTTCAAAGGAACCCCTTATGTGCCCAAAATCCTTATAGTAAGGCTTATTGAAGTTCTAGAAGGCATACAACCAGCCATATGGAAGGAAAGTAAACAATTTCTATGGAACAAAAAGATTTTTCCATTATCAAAAACTAGACTTGGAAATATCAAGGACAAAAAAAAGTTCACAAAAATAATATGATTTGTGAATGCATAGAGGCCTTGTATCTTTTCTCTACAAGTGAATCATATGATTTTCCATTCCCCAAGGTACAAATCATACCTTTTTTAGTGCTTCTAGAAAGATATTGGAAATGTCATCATCTTTTCTCTTTATAATGGTGAGTAGATGCTTGACAATCTCTGCAACACTTGTCCCATGCATCACAAAATGAGAAATGATCTCAGGGGCAAGAGATTCCTGCACTAAAAATAAAAGATACAGTAAGCAAACAGCCAACTGTCGCACGCTTAATGATGGAATCTAGTCCAGAGGTAAGAAAGTTCAAATTTCCAAAACTAAATTCCAAAAGATATGCATCCGTACTCCATCACCTCCAAAAAAAGGGAATGAGGGAGAAGAAAAAGAAAACAAAGTTTCTTGGAGCATGAGTGCCATAACCATCATCGAAGAGGAACACGCAATCTGCCCATCATGAGCTAATATATCATCATACTCTCAATAGACAGCAGAAGTATGCTCACCTTTGAAACTGTATCACTAGCAACCAACTTCGCTGCAGCTATCATAACTGCATCTCTATTTGTCTCCTCAATGTACTCTTTGTTTGTGGCATCATCTTCTGTCTCATCTGTGCAGAACAACGAGATGAGAAGAGAAATGAAACAAAAATGAAACCCAAAGGACATGTGCAACAACAACATAAACATGAATTATGCATTTAAATATCAAATATTAACAGGGTAAGCAATCCAGACCTAGTAAACAAGTAACACTTAGCTCAGAAGAAAACACAAGCAAGACACAGTAGATAGGCAGGCTATCAACAATTAATTATACAGTGCATGAAACTGCATTAACTAATAATTGGCACAAAGAGCAGTATAAACAATGAGTCACCTGAAATGTTGAGCTGCTGTTCACAAAGTTTCCAGAATTTTTGAACAACAGATGAATCTGGGCAATATCCTAAACTTTCCAGCTTTGTTGAAGCAAAGTTTGTGTGCCTGAACAAACACCAGGCCTCTGCAAGTATAATACATACCTGGGCATGCCATTCTTTCCATCAGACCAAAATTGGAGCATTCCATGAACATCCAATATGAGGTTCAAATTATAGATTAAAGCAAAAGTAAGTGCTTACTCTGCAAGCTAGGTGATTTGAATATTTACTAACTTTTGCTTCTTCTGAAGGTGCCACAAGAAAGTACTCAAGTTCCTCAAACAAGATGTTGCGTTTAGAAAGTAAAGAGGACAACTGTGATTCAGATATTGTTTCACTATTCACAATAGTATGCAGCGACCATGCTACATGCAAATACATATTTAGAAGCAGAAAATTGGCAACCTGGTCAAGCAAAAGGATAATTTATAGCTGTAAGCAAGATAACAGATTATGGCTAAACATCAGGAGAAATATTAACACAAAAACAAGTCCTGCAAAGTTTGTTTAACACCTCATCATCCACATTTCTGAAACTATGGAGAACCCTAACAATGTCTTCAAAAAAATTCTCAATGGGCACAGCCTTTGATAATTGAAGCTCATATAACCTTTTCAGATTTACAAGGAGAGAATATTCATCACCATCCTGCAAATTAAAGCACGTCACATCTCATCTACTTTATTACCATTGTGGAATAAAAAACAAAGTTAGAAATGTACCGCTGCTTCTTTCATTGCAGATTTAAGCTTCGCAATTAGCTCATCTTCAAGATTTTTTAATTTATTGCGAGCAAAATCTTTCAGCTCTCCTTGACTCTCATTAGAACAAAACAAAATAGCCTTCACACAAGATCTCAATGCCTCCTTCTCACCATGCTTGAAAAATGATTCCTTCATGAGCTGAAGAACATTTTTGAAGTTCTGAAAGGACAAGTAAACTGCAACATCAAACCAAGTTGTGAATAAAATCAAATGAATTGCACTTGTGAGAAATTTAAACTCCCACCTGCTCCTGTCTCTTCAGTGAATAAAGCTCTAGGTTCATGTGCACAATAATCTCAACCAGAGATGGTATTTTTACTTTATCAGCCATGAATTTGCATAGAAGGAGTGGATAGTTCTTCATCATGGCAATTGTTATGTCTCTTCTATTATTTTCAAATATTTCCTGACATTCACAGAACAATTACTATTTCAATTTGAAGCGACAGTAGCAAACATTTCTGTGGTTGCACCTATGCGTATGAGAAAGAATCATGAACAACATAATGCAATAGTCTTAACTCAGAAATCAGAATTTCTAGATACCAGATCACTCAATGTCATCTGAGTTTAGAATTTCAGAACTTTAAAATCTATTGCACCATGAACAATTAATGTTCATACAACTAAACTTGGTATTCAGGAAAATGTTTGCTGCATGAACAATCACTTAATGCAGCAAAAATATGATTTAAAAGGAGAATAAAACTATAAAGACAGGAGATACACACTTTCTGAGCTTTGTTGAAATACTGCTTTCGATTATCAGAAGCTGGAACTATTCTCTCTCCTACAGCCTTCCTAACGGATGCAAAAAGAAGTCTAACCAAATTCGTTGCATCATCATCAGTAAGCTCAACCAATGGATTCTCATCCAAGAGCATGGAAATAATGCACTTCCAATCCTGCAAGCAGAAAAATCTGTCATCTTGCCAAGGAAATTCCAAAGAACATGTCTCAGTCAATGTCAACAATCATATGCCTTGTTTTAAGAAACAAACTAAATTAGCACAATATAACTTATGAAGCAGAAAATGTTATAAGGAGCAGAGTGATGTAGCAATGCAAGATGCACAATGGGTCAATTGAAGGCTGGCAAAAGACTAGACTTTCAGTTTGTTTCAGTGACCTCAACATTACCCTCTTCCCTTTCCTCGAACCCAAAGTCTAATTATCATTTCAAAAAGCAATAACAATATACCTTCATTGCTTTCATGTACTCCCAGACATCATCAATAACATAGATACTGAGGATTGGATCTGTTGAAAACTCCCTTAAAATTTGCAACATTCTGCTGAGATGGACCTCAGAGCCATTCTCATTGCCTGGGAAAAGATGGTTATGAGTGTAATGATGCCACACAATTTTGAAAATAGCCATTAGAGAAAAATCCAGAAATGAAGTAAAACCTCTTGGGCCAGATTGAGAGCTGTTAAACTTTTGGGCAATCAAGTGATCATACACTAATTCTCCTATGGCACGTCTGATGTCTGGCGGATCATCAATGAGTAAATCATATAAAGGACCCAAGTCATCATCAGGGAGAAGCTGATGTCTGCAAGAAATCACATGACCCATTTTTAGGACAAACACTTTTTGCATAGAACCTGACTGAATATAAAAATAAAAGTTGACAAATGGTAACCTCAGCAACTGTTTTACAATTCCAATGGCGCACACAGCTACAGAAACATCAATGTCATCAGCAAGCTCGATCATTCGGCTGGAAAATCGTTCAGTAAATAGACCAAGAGTGGGCACATTATCATCGACATCATAAAGACTTTGAAGTGCAAGTATAGACGCTTTTCTTACACCAGCATTCTTGATGCATAGAAAGACAGAAGTAAGTTACATCCTGTGGCTCACAATCATTAAAAAGAAAGTCAAACTAAATTATTTAGAGTAACTTACTTTATCATTCAATGTCCATCCAAGGTACTTCAAGTATAAATCCTGCAGGAAAAGTGATGGATATGACAAAATCCACACACCAAGTGCCTCTATGCATGACATTCGGATGTTAGGATCGATATCTCTGTACCGATGCACAAACAACCTTCACATTAAAAACAAAAACACAAGAACAACAACAGATAAGATAATCAGAATACCATATGATAGAGAAGTCATGAAACAGGAAATTTATCATATCAGATAATGTTCTTAAAAATAATAATGAGAAACATAAACGATTCCTACCCTGTGAATATCTTGCGCATCATGTCCTCCAACACAACTATTTTCTCGTGAGTCGTAGATAACCTTTTGTTTAGTGACTCCACACGAGGTCCATCAGTTCGTTTCTTCATTTCAGCATTTAACTGTCTCTGGGTAGTTTCTCGCTGTGCTCCAAGAGTTTTAGCAACTGTTATGAATGATGTCACAAGTTGAAGCCCTATCATAGAAGCAATTTGACGGTAGACTCTAGGAGGAGTACTGCATCATGTTAGCACCATAAACTAATTATTTCATGAATTTAGCTGCAACTATGAGACATAATTAGGGAGGGGGAGAGAGCTGACCATGATAATGCTATTATGTAATCCATGCATTTATCAAATAAAACCTTATCAAACAATGGTCCATTTTGGCATTCAACAACCAGATTATCCCAAAATGCCACAAGATTATCTTTGAAGTTCTTGAAATCCTTCCTCTTTGAACTTTGATAATCTTCAACTTCTCCCTAATCATTCAGAGATAAGTTAAATGAACACTCTAGGTAAAAAATAAAAGCACATTCTACAAATTATTTAAGTTTCTTTCCATTAGAAGTATATCTAGAAAAGGTTTAAAATACAAAGCAACAAAAGGAGCATAATTAAAAAAGAAAAAGATTATATATTATATACCGTTCTAGCAAGATTGACAAGAGCAACCACAACATCGTCCACGTCAGTCTCATCGAGCAACTCTTCCTTGATATAAAATTTAGCTCCACATGCCTGTACAGATGCATATTTCATAGCGCAAAATCAGAGATACTGCTGAAAAAATACATGTGTTCCTAGGCAAGAAAACAAATTTCCTATTTCTATTTAATTTTTCAACTGAAAAAAAAAAGGATTTAAAGCACTTAAAATCACCTCAAACAACATAGTCAACAGTTCAACCAGTGCAGGTTTTGGATTTTTTTCATAATCCTCAGCCCAAAGCTTCACAATATGAGGAATATTTTTCCCATTACTTTTAATAACCTCTGCAATAAAAACCAGACAGCTATAAAATAACATAAATTCAAGTTTAAAAAAAAGGAATGTAGTTCTAGTAATTTACAGTCAAAATTCAACATAAATTTCAAATTTAAACAAATTTAAAAAGAATCAAAAAACAAGGTACCAATTAAAGTTTGGCCGGAGGATATGTTTGCCTCTGAAGGTCGGTTACGTTTAGCTTTAGGACGGACTTCTTCAAAATCATCAGGCGAAGCCTCACGCTCGGCCTGGCTTGGTCCGTCATCACTAGCATCGCTCACTCTCTCTTGGAACTGAGCGCGAGACCTGCTTCTCTTCTGTTAACCAAAAAAAAAACAAATCAAATTAAATAAAATCGAAAACACTATGATGCAAGTGTAGAACGAGAGAATTAACACATACAGGACGGCCACGGGAAGTTTCAGGATCTTGAGGTGCGTCGTCCATGAGCTAGGGTTTAGAATTGGAGACAAAAAATGGAGAAATTGAACCTTAGAAATGGAAATTATTCTGTTTGTCAGTGCGAATGAAATGTGAGTAGAGGAGGATGAAGGAGAAGAACTGAAGAATAGGAGATTAAACCCTAGTTTTGCTGAAAATGAAAAAGGAAAATCTCCCGCCAAATGAGTTATCCTCCTTTTTTTTTTTTTGTGAATTGAATTTTGTTGAGACTTTGAACGCGAGCAACCTGTATAGGATGCGTGCTGTGCACTGTAACTGAATCCCCCTTATCGTGCACTATGCCTGTTTGGGTTGACGTTTAGGCCCTCAACCTTCGAGCTTTTTAGTTTTTTTGTTCCTAGAAAAAAAAAAAAAAAAAAGTGGAGGGAGGTATTGAGACCTCCCACATGTCTCCAAGGGGCTTGGTTAGTATTGTAAATGGACCGAACTTATCACAAGTAGATTAGCATTCGATTCGACATAAACTCATTCGAATTTATATATTAAAATTTATTTAATAAATAAGTTGAACTCAAGTTATATTAATTCAGTTTGTAAAATTCATGAATAAAAGTTTGTAGATCATCTCGTAATTTTATTATTTAATATTTAATTTTAAATATATAATATATAATTGTTTATTATAAAAAATATTTTTTAAAATATATTTTAGAATAGATTCATATTCTTTATTCAGTATATTATAATTTATTTTCAAATTTTTATGTATAATTGTATAAGCATCAGAATTTAGCGTGTGTTAAAGTGTTTGGCAACCATGACAATGTGTGGGCTCAAGGCCCACTAGGAAATACGATATAGGTCTTGGGCCTATTCGGAAATGGAGTCGCTATCCGGATGAAAGTCGATACACACTATACAACAATTGGATCCCACGGAGGTTCCCAAAAATCGTCATCAGAGATCGGGTTCGAAAACTAGATATAAGCGTTTAAATGTTTACCCAACCTTATGGTTGACCTCCATTTGTGTTTTGCGTTTTATTACCATTTAATTATTTCCTCATTTACATTCAAAACTGCACTTACCTTCATTTACTTGCCAAGTTTATAGTTAAGTCCAAATTTGCACATTAATTCAATTTCATGCTTTTGAGTCCTAACAATCGACATAAATAGAATAAATAAATTACAACCACACATTCGAAGTTAAATGGGGAAAGGGATTAGGGATTACAATACTTTTAGGCAAAATAAAATAACAATATACAGAAAATAAACTAAACATATATCGAAAGTAAACTGACGAATAACATGAATACGATGATATAAAAGGAATAGCTAACAAAGACGACTACTCAATGATGAAAATCATCAAGTAATTCCTGCAATAAACACACAGTTAGTTCCTTCTAAAACACAAAATCATATGTGATGATGCTTACAGAGATATGTTCTAAAGAAAAGGAGATTCATGTTACGAACTAAGGAAATCATCAAATAATCAAGATAATCACCATCATGCAATGGAATAGTCATGCTTAAGGTCAAAAGACACATGTCAAGTAGACATCACAACAAACATCAATAGAAAAAAGTAAAGCTGAAGGCGAGTCGACTTGTTAATGTGGCGATCGCCTCACTGATGAGGTGATCACCTCATTGAGAAGAGGCGACGCCTCTAACAGGTTGATTTCGACTCTTGAAACAATTAGACTTCTATTTTAAACAACAATACATGCATATATACATCCAACAAGCATCAAATTACAACTACATGGAAAAGTCTTCGAGGATCACATCGATGAAATAAGGTATCAAGTAAAGTAAACTAAAAATATACCTAAAATATACTAATGACTTAATTACGCATAAGTAAGAACACATAAAATGATGAGCATGTTGAGTTTAAGTGCAAATTTTTACCAAAATGAGAGGCCCTCGGAAATGTATCATTGATTGTAATCTTTACTAAGATGTGATTTCTACTTTGACACAAGCTTCCTTCCTTTTTTCTCTTAGGAAAATCTGAACCTCCTTTAGTTTGGATCTCTCTTTTATTTTAGGACGTTTTTCTTTTTTTTTTTTTGGTTTTTTCAGAGCTCTCTCCTTTTTTCCTTAATCCTCAATAATGGTCTCTTCTTCTCCCCTCTTATTTCTCTCTCCTTTTCTTTTATTCCCCAAGCCCCTAAGCCCTCTAGCTCACCATTAACCTTCATAGCCTCCTCATGTAAACTCAAGTATGGGGTGTGGGGTCCACACCACTTGTCTACCATGGTTGCAACTGCATTAAATGCAGTTGTAAGTGGTCTGCCATAAAGACGACGCCTCTTCGATGAGGCGATCACCTCATTGGCAGCTGCCAAAGAGGCAATCACCTCATTGCACTGAGGTGACGCCTCTTTGATTCAGGTATGTGTTGGGCCAAGCAAGTTTAAGCCAATTCTAGACAATTGGGCTAATTTTTGGACTTTTTAGGTTTTAGATTTTTAAGTACACTTTCTAATTGAGGTTTAAATTTCATTCTCATGCCCAAATTTCACATTTTCATCATTGGACTTGACAACGGACCAGTCAAACCGAATGCCCCTAACACGGGCTGATTGAATTGGTTGTCTACAAATTGTAATTTATAATTTACATTTTTTTAAATTTATCAGACTCGTTTAAAGTTGTAAACAACTTGTGAACACCAAATAATGCAACGAACTGGGTTCGACTCGATTACACCTCTAAATTTGACCTTAGGAGCATCTATTAAAATTTAATATGTTGAAGTTAGTGATATATAAATCGAATTTTTTTAAATAAGAAATTTTTTAAAATAAAAAATATTTTGCAATAGAAAAGGAGCGATTTTGAAAAGGAGTGCAAGGCAAGCAATACTTTTAAGTGTTAAAAAAAAAAGGGGGTAAACACCATACTCTTATAACATTAAAATATACATTTACTTGTTTCATTATTCTTTTATAGAAAGAGATTAAATCTGTTGAGATTATATACATAAATTTCACCCAATTTTAGGAATATGCTAAACTCACCTCACTGACCAAACCTAACCCTTATTTGATATAATTTCACCAAAAAAATTATTTCATTTTCAATTGATTTACAAATAAAATTCATTTCATTTTCAATTAAATTACAAATAAAATTCCAAAGGAATTCCAAATACATTTAAATAAAATATATTTTATTAATAAAAATTGATTTAATTTGAAATAATATCATAAAATTAAAAAGGTAGAATTAAAAATAAATTTTATATATTTTTCATTTAAACTAGATATATTCACTTAAATTTGTAAATAAATTTTACAAAATTTTATAAAATTCATTTTAACCAAACTATGAGAATATAATAATTATTTTATATATTTTTTAGCACAATATTATTTTCACATACCATCTCAAACACCTGCATGTTCAATTATGCTTGTGTTTAGCGAGCAGATAAGAAAAGATAAGGCATCAAACCATCAGATTCAAAGACGCTTGAATGTAAATATAGATGAACTGGAAGTACATATAAACATTGTGTAATTTAAGTTGCTGGGGCACACAGACCAGTTCTTTGCCGCCAGAAATCAATACACAGACTGCTCCAGCACCCACTTCAGCAAATGCACAGTTTAAACTTTGAAACTCCAATAAGGAATTGGTTCTCTTTCTTTACCAACTGCACATCATGAATTAGTTACCGACACCATTACCAGCTTCATGAATTGGCTACCGATTCAATTATCAGCTGGTAACCTTCTGGCACTGCTGTCTGTGTTAGAACGCACTCTGCCAGTGCAGGAACATCAGAAACATCTAAAAACCTTCCCAGAAAGAGCAGCAGATGAAAATCAGAAATTCTTTTCACAAATGGGAGACTCTTTAATCGGTCTAGATGACTCTTCAGAGCCCTCTTTGTCACTTGGTTAATTCTGTTCTCCACAGGGAAGGATGATGAAAGAGGACCCTGCATCAATTAAGCCATTCAAAAGGTCATTCAAGCTCTCTCAAAAATCCAAAGCAAATAATAATAGATAGCATCATCCCATTTTATGCTCTTAATATGTATATTAGAAAAACGAACATGGCAAATTAAGAGACTAGAAAATTAATGAAAGGCAGATGACGCAATTAAAATGTTCAATACTGTAGCCATTGTTCCTTTTCATGCTACATCACTTCAATAACTATTTTTCCCTGCTCTACTCAGCATATCCGTCACAAATTTGGCTTCCTACAATGAACCAAGACAATACAGTGCATACTCCTGGCGATACAGACGAGTGACAATTTACCAGAAATAGTATCATGAACTGCAATAGTAACCTGAGCAATATCAAAATGACAAACAAGCATAAACCACTAAACCAGCCTTTCTGGTATCTATCATCTCTCGTACAGTGTGCCTAACTGTTCAAAATTAAACATGTGAAGTCTGGTTTTTTTTTTTTGAAACAAAACATGTGACGTCTGTTTGAAATCCTACATATCAGCAAATTGGTCACCCAAAAGGCCCACCAGAATGAGGACCCATAAATTACTATAACAAACAATTCATTTATGCACTTTAATGTGGTTTCCCTTGACTAAAATACAAAGATAAGATCAGACAGATAACAACGTTTCACTAATAAGTAGCTTGGATGCTCTCAACTTTTATGTCCGAATCCACAAATACCTACTACACCTCAATGGTCGGCTTGATTTTAGCACAGAATCGGAACATATGAACAAAATGCAAGCAGGAAAGTGCATAACCATACTCCCAACATATCCATAATTTTTTTGGATTTCTCACAGCCATACATCTATTATGCATCATATTCTTAGATGCTAACCGTAGATGCTATTCATAACAAAATTTAGGATTGGATCAATCAACAGCGAAATATTATAGAAGCAAACTTGAGCACCTACACGCATGATTAACTAGCTAACTTCTGACATGATTTCATTGATTCATCTCTCTCCCGCAACCCACAGTCTAAGTGTGGCAGTGATACATACAAGAAATAATTTGATTGGACGCAAGATGCCAGGAGGAATAATTTTGAATGAACTTGATCCCTAAAGCAAGAAAGGTCAAAAAAATTGCATGCAACATATATCTAAAGGGATGGGACAATAACAGATGAATTCGGATTGTGCAAAACTAGATGCACTAGCAATTCGCAATTCCGAAGGTCATGCGATCAGGAATACATGATCCATAATTAAGGCAACCTTAGCAACATCTCAGGCAACTGAAAACATGCATACAATGTTAACCATCAATATCCTAAATCTGCAGAGTAGCCACCACAAAGCTCATAGCAAACAGCATATATGTATGCTTTTCTCAACCCTCCAAACCAATCAATAGACAGCCAAACATAACTCATAACTAAGCAAATAATAAACACATAGAGGGCAACATTTAAAAGAAAAAAAAATAAAGGCGAGGCAAAACATACCAGATGATCCAAAATCTTAACCACAACCAAGAAAAAATCATTATCAACTTCCCTAACATCCTTCCCGCCAACAACAACATCCTTCTTCATTTTAGACAGCTTAGGATCCATATCTTCCCCGATCTCTTTCTCAAACCAATCTTCCTTGAACAATCTGATACACATATCACTCATTTGGAAAGCCTCAAAGTGCACATCAGCTCCACCATCTTCATTCACTTCAAGCTTCACAACCGCAGTAACCCACTCCTTCAACTCACTCTCAGCATGAAGTTCCGCAGCCTGCAAAACCTCCCTGTGGGCCAAGGTGTAATCTTTCTTATCCTGTGTAATGGTTTGTGTAAATATAAACCCTACCCTTCTCATCCCTAACCCAACAGCGATAGCATCCACTAATTTCTCCTCCTGTGGATCTCTCAAAAGCATCAAATTTTCCTCTGTTCCTTGCTGAGGCGGCTCGTAAATAAAATTAACCTCAACTTTCCCATCATCCGACACCGTTCCATACATAAAGCCACCTCTTTTAACAGCAAAAACAAGCGTCTCGTTTACATACTGTTGGAAAACATTAGCGCAATCACGATCAAACGACACCGATTCACAATGTGGATTTTCCTGCCTAGTGATTCTCATCTGTTTAGCAATTAGATCATCCATGGTCATCTTTCTACCAAATGATCCAGCCGGATTAATTGCGGGTCCGGCGATGGTTCTTTCGCCGTCGTAGGCCAAGAAAACAATGGAGCCGTGGGTAATGTTAAGAGCGGAGAGAGGGGTGTTAGGGTTAGACATGTCGGTGAATTTGAGGAGATCGGATGGGGATTTGGCCAAGAGGAGATTTTGGCTAGTGGAGAGCGTTTGGTTTTGAATTGGGATTTTAAGCTGGTTTTGAATCAGGGTTTTGAGTTGGGAGATTGTGATGTTCTGGTTTTCGACTGAGACGCGCTCCAGACCGTCTCTGCTTCGAATTCTTATCATCATCATCTTTGTGGCGATGTTGGAGAGTGAGAATTGTTTTGTGAGTACAATCTATAAGGAAAAATTTGGAGGTTTCTGATTGGTATTTATGGAGGGAACTGGGTACCAATAGTACAGAGTAGGAGTTTTAAGTTTTGAGCTTTGCTTGATGAGGAAGACGGTGAAAGAAAAAAAACCAGGTAAAGAATGTGAAAAACGACGCCGTTGCACGTATCCATCTCCTTATCGAGCTAGAACTAGGACACTAGACACTGAGTTTGGCCCAATTAAAATAAACATTTTTATTTAATTTCTTTTTCTCCTTAAAATTTTAGTTAATTTTTTTAAAACATTTATTTAGCTCTCAGTAACCACTGATAAACTATATTTCAAATCTGACACTAAACTCAGATAAGAACAAATCCTGTCATTGATTCCCGTTGTTGGTAATTTCATTACAAAATTTAATTAAAAATTATTTGTATTTTAATTATTTTAGTTAATAGAAAAGCCAGATTACCTAAATACTATTGAATTAATACATTATAAAACATTGAAGAGAAATTTTCATTAAATTAGTAGTTGTTTATATTATGATTTATATTAAATCCAAGTGTTTTTTTTTTTCTCATGTGATGGCCAAATTACTTTATTATTTTGTTAAGAATTTAATTATAATGGAAATCTATTCGTGGCTATCTTATTAAACCAAATTAAGTAATTAGTACATAATAATATATCAAATTTAATGGGTAAAACACATCTTAATCTCATGGACTCTCAATGTTTTTCGCATTTCATTATTTGCTAAATTTTCGGTATATTACACCAATTCACTCTCAATTTTAGACACACTGAATTCTTATTGTAAAATTGACAATTAAAAATATCTAAATTATCCCCATAATTTTTAAAAAAATTTAATTAATTATTGTAGTTTTTGTTATTAACAATTAAGTTTTTACAATTACTAAAATAATTCAATTAAATTTATTAAAAATTTAAAAATTATACTTTTTATATAATTAAGATGTCAATCATCTATTTCTACTAGATTTACAATAGTAAAATATATATAGTTATAAAAATTATGACATACTTTAATTATACATTAAATATTTATATAATTAATAAAAAAATATGGCAAAAATTAATCCATAATAAATTTGTAATCAATAAAAAATTCATGAATTATTTGATAAATAAAATACTAATGAAAAATTATAATATTTTTCAAATAAAAATAAATAAAATATTATTACATATAGTTATCTCTCTTACAATTAATGTTTAAGAGATTAATAATTTTGTTAATTAAGTTTTTTAAATAAATAAAACATTAATTTAGGGGAGATTTTTGGGTGACTTTTTTTTTATTGAGACTGGTTAACTTTATTTTTTAGCTACATTTTTTACTTTATTTTTTATCACCATGATAACAGTATATTTTATAATTTAGCAGTGGTTATTAGTAAAGTGTATTTTTTAATGTACTAGAATATTATTTTTAAAGTTATGAAATTCAAATTTACAATTTTCACTAGTATTTTTATTTATTAAATATTTTATATATTTTTTTAACAATTGAAAAGTCAAAGGGAAGTGAGAAATCGAACTCATGACCTATAATGTTTATTACCTGAATTACTAGCTACAAAAAGAGGATGTCATATTTTTATATTAATTATATAAATATTTAATAAATAATTAAAATATGTCATAATTTCTATAACCATATATAAATTTATTAAAAATAGATGATTGACATTTTAATGATATAAAAAGTATATAATTTTAAAAATTTTAATAAGTTTAATGAAATTATTTAAGTAATTGTATGAAATTAATTGTTAATAATATTCCATCGGCACTTACTAAGAGGAAATGGGTACAAATGTCAGGGTCAATCCTACTCTTGCCCTTTTCAATATGGGGTCATCAAGAGAGACCAAATTTAAATTACATATGGATTGATATTGTGATATTCCATCTGCTTTTAGCAGATTTGTTATAATTCAATTTTTGTTTTCTTGTTAAAAAAAGAAAAATGGAGGACAAAAGGACAAGTTTTTGTTTTTATTCAGAATCAAAAACTGACAAAAGTGATCCAATCATTACAATAATGTCCACAATTCATCAACAAACAAAATACATTGGAAATTAATTATCACCAAAACACATAACTAATTAAGCAATTAACTAATAACTCAAGAATTGATGACACTGCATTTCCTCCTAATCTCCCCTTTAGAACCAGTAAGTACCTCAATCGCACCCATCCTGTTCATTGACTGTGCGAACTCTCTAAAGAAAACTTTAGAATTAAGCAACTCTCCAGCGATCTTGCTTGCAATCTTGTTTGTCAAAAGTGCTGCATCAGATTGGAAGAGACCCTTGTGCTGCTTAAGAATAACAACGTAATCATTATCAAATGTTAAAGAGCTGCCAGGGTCCATCTCTACTGTAGTGGTGGTGTCATCAGGACTTCTGCATTTAGTCTTCAAGAACTCGGCGTATGTTGCATTCAGAGAAGGGTCTTGATCCCCTTTTCCTGTGAAGTTATATAGCCTGTTGCTAAAGAGGTTGCAGTGCCCTACTCCAATGCTGTGCCCACCTACAAATGAACTGTGTCATTGTTCGATTTGTATCTCTTAATCTGTATTTTCATACAGTTGGTGTATGTATATATGTTTACCTGACAGTACAACTAGATCATGGACTGTGAGACCCTTGTTCGTGAAATTTTGCTCAAGAGCAGAGAAATCGGCAAAGGGTGAAGGAATATTAGCAAAGACTTCAGAAGCTAGTGAAACTCTGCCATCTCTTCTACCAGTAAGCACTTCCCATAGTGGTTTTTTGAACTGAGGCAAAAGGAAGATGCGCATTTTATGAGAAAACATAATATATATTTTTTTCCCAATAATAATAATTTGTGTTTATAATGCATGATGAAATATACACATGGGCCACTGTTAGAACACTTGTTTATGATTATACCTGGAAGGAGACAGAGTCCCTAGCAGCCAGAGCCAATATGTCAGCACAAGATACAAGTCTTGGACATGCTTTCTCTACCTCTGATTTTATATCTTCAATAACATCAAATCCTGTCAACGTTAGGTTTGGAATTGCATCTTTCTCTGCAGTGCTATTTGCTGTTGAGTTTATTAAAATTGAGCCATCACATCCCTGAAAATTTAAAACCAAAATAAGATGTCTAAATCAAAGTAGGAGCATTTCGGAATATACAAAAATATGTGTACGGGGGGGTCCATGCGCATTTGAAAAATATACGTATGGATATACATATTCCTGAAGAGTCTTACCCTAACAAAACAGTCATGAAAATGCATTCTCAAAAGCTTGGCAGGCAAGTTGGGGTTGCTTGAGACGTGTCTCTCAGTGACACGTCTAACAATATCTTCAGCTTGAGGACAGGTTCTTCTATAGAATTTCTTCCACAGACCACCTCCTTGGCAAACCCCAGTAACACTCAAAACTAACAAACAGAGAACCAGAATATTTGTAGCAATCTTCATGTTTAATATTGAAGACCCTTTTTTTTGAGTGATTCTCAATTCAGCTTCTTATATATGCCAAGTAAAGAATTTGTGATTCCAAGTCTTGCAATGCAATGGAAACGATTATTTCTTCCCTTTATACTCGTCCATACGGCATATTTTTGGTAATTAATTAGACATTCTGACTTCTAAATATAAAATACAGTATGTCCTCCACAACCCCTCCATGACGATAAATGTTTGTTCAAGATGATTACTCTTAAGAAAAATAAATAAAAGGACCCATTTTGCGTCTTCAGCGAGGGTAAATCCGAACACGCAATGCCATGATAATATATATTTAAGTGCAAAGCATTCACCATTACGGTGTTATTCATTTGATAATGAATTACAACACACTGGTACATAGGATATTCACAATTCAACTAGTAAAATGCAACACAATCGTCTATACAAATCATTCTAAAAAAAATATATTGTTACCACATTACATATGCAGTCACCTATACTTGTACAAATTTATCATTTTACCCCAAATACTTATAGTTTTGCCAAGTTAACATGTCAACTTGTCTATAACTTATTATATAATTAAATACTTATTGCATTGTTGGCAAGACAAGTGGAATGAAACATCAACATATATACGATGATAAAATAACAAATTCATACAAGTAAAGGAGGTAAAGTGTCACACTCATGCAATTACAAGTGTTTATATAATAAGTTATCAATTACAAAGAAAATATGGGATACCAAAGGAGCGCCCCTTGCCACTTTAATCCCATGAATAAGACCCGCTCGTTCCTTAGTTATGATCAAAGCACTCAACCCCTTGACATAAAGTAAGAAAAGGTATGGAGATAATGAGTTCCTTTGACGGAGAATAGGACCCAATTCTTTACCATCCTAAAGCACATTATATTGAACACTATATATGCACAACATGATTAAGTTCACCCATTTAGCTTCAAACCCCATTCGGATCATCACCTGCTTAAGAAAATATGATTCTATACGGTCATAGGCCTTAGACATATCGATCTTCAGAGCTGTAAAACCTGCTTTTCCTTGGGTCTTTATTTTTAAGTGGTGCATTATTTTAGCTAAGATCAAGATGATATACGTGATTGCTCTTCCAGGCACAAAGGCATTTTGGAATTCAGATATAACTTAAGAGAGAACCAATTTTAACCTATTGGCTAGCATCTTTTATAATGATTTTGTAAATGACATTGCAAAGTGCTCTAAGCCTTAAATTCGAAATCATTTTTTTGATTTTCCTTGTTCAAAATTAAGACAATTGATGTCTATTAAACCCTTATGGAAATTCATATCGGTTTATAAACTCCAAATAAGTAGTTGATATGTTATTACCAATTATGTGTTAAAAATTTTCATTATATGCAGGATTCATACCGTCTAGTCTCAAGGATTTATCCAGGTGCAAAAGAGTAAGAGCGTTGCAAACATCAGAATAAGAGAATGAGGCTATTAACATCTAGTTTTGTTTTGAAGAAATAACAAGAGCTGATAACTTGTTTCTGAAACTCTTAAGTTAATACCCTGCAAGAGATTAAAGAAGGGCAAGGTGAGAGGTGGGGAGAATCCCCATAAATCCTTTGATGCCTAAGTTAGAGAATGTAGAGAGAGAGTTTTAAAGATATAGAGAGCAAGGAGTATAAGAGAATAGAATGAATGAGAATGAGGGATATGAGGTCCTATTTATAGGGATAATGATGCTCAAACCTGAGAGGAATAAGATTCCTCTTTGATGAAAGTCATGTGCCTATTTGGAGAGTATTTTCTTCCTATTCAGAAGTCTCCTTAATTAAAAATCTTTTCCTATTTATTTTAGGTATCCTTCTTCTACAAGCAACCCCTATGTAGGAAAATAAAGACCTTAGTTAAATAGAAATATGTATATGAGATATTAAGAGTCCACCCGAAAGTATGTTCAGATATTTATATCTGATGTATCCGAATTTGATATAGAAGGTTGATTTGAGGTGGCCAACCTCAATCACAAAGGAAGAGACTATGATCGGTACCGAGTATTAGAATCATAGTATCAAAATATCATCGGAATGCCAGTGTGCAAAACCTGCAATAAAAAATGCTCGGTGTTATAGAAATGACTGGAGGGATTAACATGCTAGTTTAAAAACAATATGACGAAACCAGTTGTTGTTAGAGTTTTGATGCTTGGTGCATTAAAAGCGTGGCCCGAGTGCTATATAATCTCGGCGTATTAAAAGCGCAGCCTGAGTGTTGTATAATCTCAGTTCATTAAAAGTATGGCCTAAGTTCGTACCTCAATACTATCAAAGTGACCTAAGAATGCTAGCTTCAGTCATTGGACTTAGAATTTTGGTGCATTAGAAGCACGACCCAAGTGCCAACCCTCAATACTATTGAAGTGACCTGAGCGTGTCAACTTCAGTCACTAGACTTAGAATCTTAGTGCATTAGAAGCACGACCTGAGTGCCAAACCTCAGTACTATTAAAGCGACTTGATGTGAGGGTTCCAACTTCAGTCACTAAGCTTAGAATCTCAGTGTATTAGAAACACAACTTGAGTATAAAGGGACAACTAGCAACAAAGTGAATGGGATTAACAACCACCATGTCTTTTGACTTTCCTTTGAATTTTGAGTTATGTAATCATCATGTTTATTCATGTGTTAAAAAATGAGATGTTTCAGCTACTATAATAATAACTGTTTGATCAGTGGGCTTTTCTTTTGCCTGGAAATACCTTTGGTGCTATATGAGAGACAAAAATGACCACGAGGGTAGTAATGGACATTCCAGAACCTTCCACTACTATTTAAATATATGAAACCCTTTTGCTTGTTGCATTTTTGCTTTTTTGTTGTCTTCTTTCCTTGCTAAGTTTTCTCTCACGTGTTTTTTGTATCTTCAAAGCCTTCTTCGTAATCTTGCACTCTTCTTCCCAGGTGAAGTTTCTTCTCTTCTCTATATTCTTTTTCTTTGTATTTATTTAATAGGATCCATGGCTCCATGAGAGCAAGTTAGTTCAGATTTTTTGATCTTTAAGGTAAATGAGGACATGCTAAAATGGTACTGAAGATATTTTAGCATTTCAGCAGATTTTGCTTTACACATTATAGATAAAAATTTTAAAGTCCATACTCCTCTGTTAGATTTTAATAGATTAGTTATATACTTCAACTAATTAGAAAGGGGATTAAAGTTCCCCTTAAATCCCTTCGTTAGGAGCTTTTTGAATAAATATAACATAGCTCCTGGGTAACTGCATCCCAATAGTAATCGAATCTTGACCGATTTTATAGAGTTAATGCACGAGGAGGGTAAAGAGTTG